>JXPZ01003410.1:8927-22583 GCA_001014575.1 Themira minor
ATTTTTGTAGGTATATTGGGAAATTGTATTGGTTCAGTTTATAGATAAGACCTTTATGAACCAAATAACACATAAAAAAGTGACGCATTTCTCTTTAATATTTCTTGTGTTTGATTATCTTATATAATTGGCAACAGCAATGGTTTGTTGTTAAAAAAAAACAACATTTTGTTTAACAAACAATTATTAAAATCTATGTAGAGCTTTGGAGTCCAACGTTGAGGCTGTACAAGTCAGCAAATGTTCAAAACAATTAAAAGCTTATAAACAGGGCAGCAAAGCAGCTTTGATAATATGACTCCACTNGCTGTACAAGTCAGCAAATATTCAAAACAATTAAAAGCTTCCAAATAGGACAGCAAAGCAGCTTTGATAATATGACTCCACTCGGACTTAGACAGTAATACTGTCACAGTATCTTCCAAAAATCAGTGGGAAGTGAACCGCCTCCTGGCGAATGAATTTCATATTACAAAATGTAAAGCTTTCGTCCCCAAATGATTCGCACACAAACTCACAGTGTGTGTGTATGAATATCCGATATTGTGAGCAGTTGTCAACTGTTTGCCGAGACTGCTGTACGAAATTACAAAAATATCCTTGAAAAATACAAGTTAAAAGTTTTAAGAAATTTAAATAACAAAAGAAAAAAGCGAAATTTCAGAGAAGACATTCAACAATTTTAATAAATTCAATTAGAATTTAAATATTTAGAAAATTGAAATACAAAATGTTCTTATAAATTCCCAAAATATGCATGCAATTTCAAAATAAACTTAACAATTTTAAATATTTCAATAAGTTCATATTTACAGGTCAATATGAATTGATATGAACGAATTACACAATCTAATGATACCTGTATTCCTTATCGAAATCGTGGTTGTAATCCCCCCCTCCTCTTTTTTTTTTGGCAAAGACGCTAACGCTAACTTCGCTAACGAAACAATCATCTGCTTCGCGAATTGGTGGCAATAGGCTATTTTGTCTATCACATAAAGTCTAGCACACTGGACTGCTGTACACGGAGAAAAATCTATTCCCGAAACCATTTTACCTTTTTTTAAGGTCTTACCATGACGGTAGCACTTTCTTAATGAAAAACGAGAGNATAAAGACGGTAGCACTTTCTTAATGAAAAACGAGAGCCTTTCTTCGGATTAAAAAAAAAAAACAATGCTGGTGTACTCCAAGGCACACTCCTAGGAGTTAGACTATACTTATTACGAACAAATTTACGAATTTTGTACACATTTAAATTAAATTTTAATTCCAATTCCACAATTTAACTAGTTTTTATTCTTTTAGTAAAGGAACAGTTTTTTTAACCGCTCAACTATTAAAATATTCACTGCAGATCTGTACGAGAAACGGCTATCCAATATCAAGAACATTACAGCAATATGCTTGGAAAGCTTATGAGCTTTTTTTATTATAACAGTTCAATGTGGTATTGCTCGCATTGTAACATTCTCTTCATGTAACAGTACTGAAGTAACGGCTTATGTGCTTTGCACTTGCACAAAACACAACAGTTCGGACATGACCAGAGCTTCTTCATTACAACATGGACATTTCTGATGACGACGATGCAGTGTTACTAAATAACGATGACTTGAGTTGGGAACAAGTGTGCGGATTTTAGTTTTGGGTAAGCAACGACCTAAATTAATTATCACTCAAGTGAGTTTGGCAGATTACATATTCGTAGCCCTTTGGGGCACAAGGCAAATGGAAAGATTTTTTTTTTAGTATGGCGTCCGGTTATCAGGTTCCTTCAATAGTTGCAACGGACGTAGAAAGCAATAACCTCTATATAGCTAATATTTGAATTAACCAATTTCCCTTTTGCAGGCGTCCACTGAGCGCTTGACTGAATATCAATTTGTCATTGGGGCGTAGGAATTCCTGCGGCGATTCGAGAATTTGATTACGTTGCCATACGCCAATTAGTCAAGCCCATACGGGGATGCCATGAATGTGTTTTAAGAGATGTAAAACGGTTATGGCAATCGTTGGGTGTCAGTTTGTTTTACACATATATCTTACCGTTAGTATGCTAAGCCAAGCAATTCCGTTCGTATTGGGAGGTGGCGAGGGCTGTAAAAACACATTTGAAAAGCTTTACAGCTTTCAGTGGCTTGCTCTCAATAATTTTCTGACAAATGCTCTTCGCTGTTGTGCTTTTCGCATTGACACTCGCCCCCCCGACGTCGCGATGGCTCCAATGTGACTAACAGATTCGACACCCCACTGTATGATGGGTTGCTCTTCGACTGTTCTGTAGAACAAAAATGCTTTCAACATTGCTGTAGAACAACGACAACTATGTCTTCTATTTAACTGTTGCTTTTGGGGAGTTTTAATAGACTACACGTTCTCCTGTCTCTCTCGGGTTTTCCCTCTCTCTGACATTGTCACCCCATAGTGACACCCTCACAATGTCACCCAACAATTGCTCAAAAGAAATGCGGAATCGAAGCGCACCGAAATGTACCGAGGTGGGGCGAAGAGAGGTCCGACGTATTGTTGAGTTGAATCGCCAAACAAATAAAAGCAACAGCAGAACAGAATGGAATGGAATAAATATAATAGAATAGAATGTAATTGAATAGAATAGAATTGAACATAGAATAGAACAGCTCAGTAGACAACATGACATTACAGAGCACGGCACAGCGAAGCACACAGAGCCAAAATAACCAGAGCGGAGAACAACAGAGTGAATGTTAGAAGCAGAGGCCGACGCCTGTTGGACGTGCATATGAAAAGCGTTCAAACAGTACGGACGGTGCGGTCCTACCGTGTAGATCGTGTGAGCGGTTTGCAAGAGATTCACTTGAAAACGACATATTTGTGAAACACCCAAGCGAACAAGCGCACGCATAAAGCACGCTTTCATTGGTTAACGGTCAATGATGACCGTTTAACGGTTTGTCGTATATTTGTTTTAATTTTCGTATTGTGCATTGTGGTTGTTAGTTTTAAGCGCGAAGTGGACATTGCGAATTAGTTTATTGTTACAGGAAAAGCAAACACAATTTTGCCAAAAAATCAACGAAGAAAATTCAATTAAAGAGGTAAAAACTAATACAAAAAAAAAATTTTAATGAACACAAATTAATGCAATTTTCGTAAAAGCTTATTAGTGAACTTTCGGGTTTTCCATTTTTTTCCAATTCCAAACAAAGCCCACAAAAAACGCACACGTTTGCGTTGACATATCGCGCTCATTAGCATCAGAAAAAGGAGATTTTCATCAAAAGTAAACCCAAAAAAAAAAATCCGAAATTTGTTGCTCGTCAAAGTGGCACTATTAGTTATTAAGAGTTTTACTTTTGTAATAATATTTTTGCGTTAGTTTCTATTTTATTGTGCAGCATGTGTTTTTTATTTGAATTTTTTCGATGCTTTTGTCGTAGCTGCTGTGTGCTGATGTGTTAATTGGATTTGTTTAGGAACGCGCCGCAGCCACTGTATCGAAGCGCGTCTGGCCGAGTTTTGCGCTTGCCTCACTGACTCGCTCGCTCGCATATGCTTTATAAATAAATTGGTATATGTGGAAATGTACTAAAATTCAGATGAAAAATGATCTAATGTTATTTATCTTCAATAATAATACATATTAACAACAACAAACAATCACAAGCATAACAGTGGCACAAGTCACAACAACAAACTCAATGAGCACGATCTCAAACACATACACAAAACATCCACATAAAAGTCAGAATCAAAATAAAAAAGACACCGACAAAAAATCTTAAATACTCCAGAAATTTGAACACTGCATTTAGTTATGGTATGGACGAAAAAATCGACTGAAACTGAAACAAAATGTTAAAAGCATCGGTCTGGTGGATCCCCAGTTACCCTTCGTCACTTTGAAATCGTCAGATATGGGCTTGTACAGTCAATATTTAGGCCTATTGTAGTGTTCAAATGAAAGCTATTAGTAACGCTTGAACATGGACAAATTCGAATCGGTGGTGTATGAAGAACTTTGTAGTTAACTGGTACCTACGAAAGGCCTAAGTGTCCTTCNGAGTGCATATAGTGGTATATGAAGAACTTTCTAGTTTACTGGTACCTACGAAAGGCCTAAGTGTCCTTCGTACTAAAGAGGATATAATAGAGTCCAGAATTTACTGAGCTAGAATACAAATACTTTTCCCCAATTCGAAGTATAGCAATCGATTGAGTGTAACGATCTAAGTATAACGGCGAATGACACTATGGGAATTCCAATTTCATTTTCCGAAATCAAATAATTCACTCCCATAAATAATGAAGAAATTTGATCTGAATTCACAAAGAATNATATTCACTCTGATAAATCATGAAGAAATTTGATCTGAATTCACAAAGAATTCCAACTAATGAAAATCTGTACGCTAATCAATAAGGAATTCCAAAACAATATACAACAAACACCAGAGAAGTATCAAAGAATAGAAACAACAACAACAAAATTGAGCAACCACCCACCACAGACAGTCAGCTAGTCAAATCGACCAGAAAATGTCTTTTCGAAACGAATTTCTTTCTATATACTGCCACAACAACAACAATAAAAAACGATAAATCGAAAAAAAAACCAGCGGCGAAAATATGAAAAACAGCAAAAAGTGTGTTTCATTATTACGATATTTATACACAATTTTTCACAGTTCTTTATTGAAAGTTTGTTTTTTATTTTGTATACATTATGAATTTTCATCATTATACAGACACTGTGGGTATAGACAATTGCTGAACGCATTGTCTTTGCCAAGCAGATCATTTCAATTTGAAAAGCTTCAATGGGCCGTGGGGTTACTTTTTAAAGTTTACTGTTATGTGGATCATGAAGGCCCCTCAAATTGATCATCCCCCTATACACAAAAGCCCTTTTCTAATATTTTCTGTAGCTTAGTAGCTTTAACGTCACCCGTCAACATTTCAACAGACAGCGCTCACAAACCGGTATTCGCTGATGGTAGAGTGCCGCCGTGTTCGCTTAGAGTGTCACTTTGTATGTGTATGAGCAATTGGTTTGTGGAAATTAGCCCGCCAAGTTCATTAAGGTGCTGCGAACAAATGATCGACTAAGGAAGCTGATTGCAGTGAATTGTCGTATGAATCTTGTAGTTAAGCTGCTGCAGCGTCAGCGGCATGATAGCTAATTAATTCATTGACACTTGCTGCAATCAACGTACTGAATTAATGAATTGTTGCATGATATCATGCGAACTGTGTATGGCCGGGGTTTTGTTTTTTATTCGCCCGAAGAAATTCGAAAATTAAACTTGCAAGCGAAATGACGATGTGTTGGACACAGCCGAAGGTTGGGGATGATTTTAAGAAAAAAATATAAACGAACACACGCGAAAAATTAATTTATTTCGACAAAATATCATACAAAAAATAAGCGGTGGGGTTGATGTGGGGGACTGTATAAAAATATGAGAAATACGATCAAATTGTATATGTTGTATGTGTGTGTGTGAGAAAAGTGTTTTTGATGGCATCGTGCGTCAGTGGCACTTTCAGCATTCGGTCGACGCTTTTGGGTCGCCATTAAGAGCTTCGGCAGCGACGTCGCTTTGGGCGGCAAAGAATTTTCACAACGATGAATAAGACGGTCATGATCACACAACAACAACAACGATGACTTTATATGCTGTTTTGTGGGGCTTTCGTTGTGGTTTGCGTCCCCACTTACATGCATACGCAACTTGGTGCGAATTTCTTGGCATCGTCAAAGGACAAGGTCATCACACAATCAACAAAAATTAATTTTTCTGTTTTGTCTGACTAATGGTGTGGTCCATTTGCGTGCAATAACAGTCAAATTTGCANTAATCAACAAAAATTAATTTTTCTGTTATGTCTGACTAATGGTGTGGTGTGATCCATTTGCGTGCAATAACAGTCAAATTTGCAAATGCAAGAATTTCGCTTCATCTCAAAATAGCAACAAGTAAAAGTGTTGGTGTTCGGCCCCCAACATAATTTCAATTGGCTTGAGAACAATAATACAGAAAATTACCGCATAATAATAGCACATCACAAATCAAGACTATTGAAATTGTGGGCCGCAATTTTGGCCCAGTTTAAACATTTTATTTTTTATGTAAAAAAAAATTTTTTTTTTTTTATTTCCCAAAGAGCTCTCCTCTTCAACTGAGTATTTGCTTTCGAAGGGGAAGTGAGCGTGTCGTTTTTATTTAACTCACCGCCCCCTCCATAACCACCAAAACAGAACAGGTAATTCTTATCTACAACTGACTCATGGGCCACAGGGCGGCTCTCTTCACTTTCACTGCCGAATACGATGATTTATATATTATGCTTAGTACAACTCATTCATAACGTTTGTTTCGGGGATTTTCAATACGTAANTCACTGCCGAAGAAGATGATTTATATATTATGCTTAGTACAACTCATTCATAACGTTTGTTTCGGGGATTTTCAATACGTAACACACCGAAAGGGTTAAGTAATTTTTGAGGTTTTTAGAATAAGTGGCTCTCAGTGGGTAATTTCAGTTTGGTAATCTGTGAAACAAAAATATAGTACAACCAAAAGATTGCATCTACACAAGGCATAATAAAAATGCTTATAATAACAAAAAAAAACTACAGCAACAATAAAACCAAAAACAAAAATGTGTGTGTGTTGTGTGCATTCAATCAATAGCAAGTGCAAGTGGCATTACGATTTGGTGGGGCTGAGAGAGTGGTTTGTTTCAAAATTGACATGAACGCCATGTGCTTTCGTCTATGGATGGCTTTGGGTATGGTATGCAATAATAAAACCAACAACAACTAACATCAACAAAACGTAAAAGCATTAAATAGCAGAATATCAACAACAACAGCAATGACGGTGATCGGCACAGAAAAACTAAAAAAAAAAAAAACAAACACACACCGTGCTGAAAGTAAGCATACACGAGCGTTAGGGAGCACACAGTGATCCATTGCGAAAACCTGCTTTGCTGAGCGCCGCTCCAAAGAACAACATTTCTGCTCGCTGCTGAGGGTTTAATAAAATAGAGAGAGAAAAATCACAATGCCGTGTACAATAACAACAAATGCCGAATCGAATTATACTCGAGTGCACATGTGTAATGCCATACAACGGGGGTGAGGGAATATAAAACACAAATAAATGTGCGAACACGGATAAGCAAATAAATATGTAATAGTTAGTGGTGCCTCAAGATAAAAGGGTGCAAAGTGTTAAATGTAATTAGAGCATTAAAAATTGAAATTTCTCCACATTTCTTCAAAAACTCAAGACATGTTCGATAAATTGCCGACACCTTCAGTGCTGTATTGCTTAGTGTCAAACCCACTTTGGATTGGTTAAAACGTCCCCCATCTGGGGAAAAGCCAAGGAGACATTACGACATTGCAGCAAATTACCCCCGCACCGCACGCCTTGCTCGCTCAGTATCGCCGTGTTGCTCGTGGTTAAGTGGCAAAGTGGCGAAACTTCAAAGCTAATGGATTTAACATTTTTTGTGCGGCGATTCGCCTTAATCCGTTCCTCGACTTTTCCAAAACGCCTGCCTCCACGGTTTCACCGCACTCTGTTGGCATTGTTATTGGCCTTCTAATCGTTGATAATCTATTACGAGTTGAGGAAGATAATTGAAAAGCACTCCTTGCCGCTGTGCCTCGCGTCGAGGATAGTTGGACTCTTTCATTAACTAAATGATCCTGACAGCGGTCATTGGGCCTGCTTTAGGGCTTCATTCTTTCGTCGTTTCGTTGCCATCGGGCGTTCAGTATAATTGTGGCCTCGAAATTAATTTCCCCCATTAATGAGCAAACGGCAAACTATTCTGTTGCAAGTGTCGTGTATTTTGGTTTTATTCAATTTGTGTAGGTTTTGCAGCACTGAATTGAAACGCACTTCCTTCTTCGGGGTGTTTTTTGTTTTTGTTGTCATGGTCCTTTTATTTTGTTGTTGCGTGTTTTGTATTTTGTTTCGCTTTTGTGGCAGTCCCACTGGCACACATCTGTTTAGTGGTAAGTGCTGGTCGTCCATCTGGGGTGTGTGCACTCACAGTTGGCCTTCACTGAAGTTTGCGGTGTTGCCTGCCGGCCATAAATATTTGCTTATGTTTTTCATTCAGTGCGGTTTTTTTTTGTTTTTTTTTTTTTTTGGAAAGCCTTTGAGTTGGCCTCTCCTTTTGCCTTTGTTGTGTTGTTTTCGTCGCGATTTCAATATGGTCCACTTAAATGCATATATAACACACCCACACGCACACAGATAGTGCATGACTGCACACAATGAAACTAGAAATGCTTTTCATGCTGCAGCACAATGCTGTTTGTTGCAACAGGCTACGGCTCACAAAGCATTGCAAGTCTTTCTACCCACCATAGAAATTCCGAAAAGATATTTGCCGTTTCAAACAAAACGGTTGAAAAATGTTTCACAAACAAAATTACAATTTAAAAATTGCATAGAAATTTAAAAGAACTTTTTTACCTCTCTCCGAAAATGTTCAATAAATTTTCAACAATTTTCTTATTTGAAAATGGTAAATTCATAATTTATTGGAATGGCTAAAATGAAAATTTCTATAAAGACATTTAAGAAAAAACTTTATTGATATAGATTATCAATGGGAAAATTGCAAACAAAAAAGTNTATAAAGACATTTCAGAAAAAACTTTATTGATATATATTATCAATGGGAAAATTGCAAACAAAAAAGTCAAAAGGACCTAGTAAAATTGCTAAAAAATATTTCCAATAATTTTTAAATTTTTAGGAGTACAAGCTATGAAATAAAAAATTATAGCGACAATTCTGAAGTAAACTAAACTAAAGTAAGGTAAATGTNAAATTTCCAATAATTTTTAAATATTTAGGAGTACAAGCTATGAAATAAAAAATTATAGCGCAAATTCTGAAGTAAACTAATGTAAAGTAAAGTAAATGTAAACATTTAAAAATTTTTAATTTGAATTTGCCTCTTACGAATTTCACTTATACCCAAAATTACACGAAATTTGACTTGAATTTGACTTGAACAACATCAAAAAGTCGTAAAAGTCAGCAAGTGCCACGCCATGCTATAGTATGTGCCACCTTACATAGCGGAGTTCATGCAAAGCCGACAGTGCGTGTCCCGCTTATTATTATCATCGTGCATGCGATATTGCGGCATTGACACTGGCATCAGGCCGTGCGATGACGCATCATCGGCTGCCATTCTCGCTGCCATTCCATGGCATGTGATTCTATGGCGTTCCGTTCTATATGCATTGGCGTACAGCAAATTGCGTGTCAAGCATCCAGGAGTGCCGAAAAAGTGCTCGCCGTTGCTTTTAGGTGAGCACACAAGAATCATCTGTGGTAGCGGGTGGCATAAAAGCGATTGTGTCACTTTGCCTGAAATGAAAGCAATTAACCTCGCATGGCAGTCGACGGAACAGTTTTCAGTGCGTCGATGAGCAGGAGGGTGGTTCGTTCGTGCCACCGAAAACAAATAAAGAAACAGCTACCATTTCGAGGTTCTTTGCGAGGAGACCGAAAGGGTCTGTTTAGGAGAATCAGAGAGGGCCCGTCACCCGGTTTCGTCCAATTTGTTACTGTTGTTTCTTGTTTATTTTGATTTAAATTAACGAAAANGCGACTCTGCGAGGAGACCGAAAGGGTCTATTTAGGAGAATCAGAGAGGGCCAGTCACCCGGTTTCGTCCAATTTGTTACTGTTGTTTCTTGTTTATTTTGATTTAAATTAACGAAAACCCTGGCGTCAGGTGGTGTTTTTCTTTTCGCTTTCTCAAAGTGGACGGCGTCAAGAAGGTTTTCCCTTCGCCCCCAAGCCACTGGTGGAATTTTGAAATTCGACTCCGTGTGGCCTTTCAAGCCTTTGCCCTTAATGCTAATGAGCCCGAATTCATTTCGGGGAATCAAAACAACCAAGCTTTTCGATTTCCCAATTAATTATTTAATTGGCGAAGCGAACGCACAACGAAATGCAAATGAAATCCTCGCATTGTGATAAGGTTATGCGTCAACAACAAATGCGAATGAGGTAATTTCTCCGTCACAATTGCCGTTCGTTTTTTATACCCTCCAAAGGAGGGGTGCTTTCACATTGGCATTGCAATTGTAACACCGACCGGAGACCCCATAAAGTTTATATATTTCAAATCAGAACCACCTGCTGAGTTGATTTAGCCATGATTGGGCTATATCGGTCCAAGGGGCTTTAGTACCTTTTATACAAAAAACTATTTATGATGGAGAAAACTCGACAGAAAAAGTGAGGTTTCAACTGGAGGGTACCAAAGCATCAGCCAGGCTGATATTAATAATTTTCCTTGTGTTTTTGATTGTTAACGCGNACCGAGGTGTCAACTGGAGGGTACCAAAGCATCGGCCAGGCTGATATTAATAATTTTCCTTGTGTTTTTGATTGTTAACGCGTGTGGCACACCGTGAGGGCAACAAATATAGATGAAAGGCGCAAATCAACGATACACTCCGTACACAACAACAACCCAAACTAAAAACGACAATGAAAATGAATAGTACTTACTCTCACTCGAGATTGTATAGAATATTCGGTTGCGTTACGATGCGTTGCGGTGCGGATCAGTACTGTGGAGGGCCATCAGCGATAATTGAGATCAAAAGCTTAGAGATGGGAGCAACTTTGTCTATGACTAATTGTGCGAGTGTCTAGCAGTAGGATATGTGGTTTCATTCTGAGGGGTGGTCAATGCACAGCAGCAAAACGGGAGTAGTATAGAATAATCAGTGAAAAAAGTATTGATGACAAGAACAAATCAACATTGTCATATTAAGGAGGATTATATAAATTCATTAAATCTTACGTAACAAAATAAAGTATCAAAATATGGTATAAAATTTAAGTTTGAAAAGAGTAAAGAATTGTGTGAAATGCTAATTACCTGAAATCGAGGAAAATATAATAGAGATAACTTAGCTTTAGGTGACTGAAATACAATGGGTTGGGCTGAGTTTGAAGAGAATGGCATGGAAAAGTTGTAAATTGGCTGATACGATTCAACGGCATGCAGCATAAAACGATGATAAAACACATTTAAAACAGAAAACACAAAAATAGCGAAATTNAAGTTGTAAATTGGCTGATACGATTCAACGAAATGCAGCATAAAACGATGATAAAACACATTTAAAACAGAAAACACAAAAATAGCGAAATTATCTTTATTGCAACCCATTAAACAATGACATAGATAATTTCTATGAATATAGCAGGGGTATAGAAGTTTTATTAGTATATTGACAGACTTACAATTAGGATAGATAAAAACAAAACCAAAATCAAAAACCAAAAAAAGCGAAAATCATAAATTTGTCAAAGTCTTATTTATCGCAATCTCTGTGTCAAACAATTATTTTGTTGTGAAAAAAAAAATTGCACTTAATCTGGCATGCGAATGCCTCATAGACCATTTGCTTGATGATTTTCATGCGATGTGCGAGCTGTCATGCTGTGGTACTGATTTGTATCTGCCTCGTGGCGATCTCCAATGTGGCTCTCTTTGTTTTGTTGTAGTGTCAGTTTATTTTTTTTTTGTTTCGCTCCTCTTTCAATTGCTGAATTGTAAAAATTTATGCTAATTTTCCTTAGACTATTTTCATCTGTTGCTCTGTCGTGGTTGTTGTTGTTGTCATTTTGATTGTTGTTGCTTTCATTGTTGTTGAAATTCAGCGTGTCAACGTGAAAAGCACCAAGTGAGCGGCGAACACACATTTGTGCCCTTCGTTGCATTTCCTTTTCAATGGCTTGGCATTTCAAGTCGCTTTCGTCGCTGGCTCTCCCTCGCTTTCTTGTTTGTTTATTTTGATTTTGATTTGGATTTTGTGTTTTGCTTCTGTTTCTATTTGTCATTGCGTTATATTTTATTTATTACTTTGAATCGTTGCTTTTGGCTTGTTTATTCGGTTGTTAGCGTCGATTTGTGGCGTGAAATTGCTGCCTTCTCTCATTCAATGGAATGGAATTTTATGAATATTGCTTTGTCTCACTGCTGCCTCTATAAATGTCGAAAGTATGTTGTGTGTGTGTGTGTGTGCACGAAAGCATTACAACAACAAGAACAACAGTAAATGGTCATAATAAAAATAATGTAATGATATTATAACAAACCATATGAATGAAAATCCACGGGGAAAATGTTAATTTCTGTTAATTGATTTCTGAATTGATTTGGGTTTTTATATTTTATATTTTGTTTATTAATTTTTTTATACATTTTCAATAGTTTTGTTTCTTTTATAATACAACACCTGACCTTTTTGTTTTTCCATTTCATTTCAGTTGCAATGGTCTGCACAGTGTTTTTGTCCGGTGGTGCTTCGTTTTGACGTCTAATGGTATCCCACCCCACCACCACCCCCCTCCTGCAACATCCCACCGACCGCACAATCACACTCAATACCAAATAGCCGTTCGTCCGACAAACGCACAGATCTAAAGGCAATCGCAAATCAAGTCAATAACGAAACGACAACAAACCAAAGAAAATCATCAGCATGTCTAAGAACGTCATCGAAATTGTGAAAAGCGAAAATGGCAACACCATCAACGGCCAAAGCCACGAAGCGGAAAACGGCACAACCGGTAAGTACAAGCTAGACATTTAGGGGCGGCATGGTAAATGGTGTTGTAAGGCCGACAACAATAGGAGTGCCCTCCTTGGTTCGTCTTGGCAAACAGCCGGGCAGGATTCGATTCCATGACGGCCTGTCAGTGAACGGACAATGTCTATCACTCAGCTGATTAGCATTGGGGCCATTACCCCATTAATATGTATCAGAGAGAGGCAAAACTTGTTAGTGACATAACTGTCATTTGCCGGCCAAGTCGTGGCACTGACACCATACTTCCTTTTTTATCATTTTTTTTTTTGCCGCTGACAAAGACATCTGCCCGGGTTGTGAATTGTCAATGACCGAAGTAACGAGGGGGAGTGGTCGAATGCACATTTTTAATTAGCTCGGCGAAGCTTCGCTAACGCATCGTAAGAGTGACATTTAATTATCGGCACAATGGCGTGGAGTTAAGGCGCAATTTTTAATGAGTTTATAAGGGAAAATCGTGCAATCGCCAACAAAATTGAAACAAACAAACAAATAATTGTTGTATATGACCGTAATTACAAGAATTTTTTCCTTTCAAGAAATCCCAAGCAATGCCATCAAAAATCAGCTCAGACATTAACCTCAGTATGACATGTGTCAATTCGGTCGTAAACAAAAATCGAAAGGAAGCATTTCAGCTAACTGAAAGAAAATGGCTGTGGCTCCCATTACAATAACCTTGTTTCATATTGACTCTGGCTGCCGGATATAGAATTTCCTATTCCATATTCCGGTGGCGTTTCCTGTCCTGTTATTTAATACATTTTATTTTTTGTCGCTCAATTAATTTCATTTCGTGCTGAGCGCAGGTACTTTGCACTTCATTTCACGGGAATCCTTGGTGTTGGTGTGACTGTTTTTGTTGTTGTTGAATATTTATGCAATTTTTATGAGCGCAATTCAATTTGCCACTCCGTCAAAAGTTGGAGAGAAATTTACCGTTAGAATATGTTGGGCGGCGAGGCAAGGAAATTGGAATTACAAAAATTGCATATCGATTGTAATTA
>JXPZ01003444.1:0-18218 GCA_001014575.1 Themira minor
GCTACCAGTACCAGTTGCAGTCGATGTGGCAGAAATGTTGGAACACCAACCAGCAGAATCTCGTGCAACAGCTGAGGTTCCGCGAACGCGGCCCCTTGAAGTCGTGGCGGCCGGAGGCAATGGCCGAGGCCATTTTCAGCGTCCTCAAGGAGGGTCTGTCGCTGTCGCAGGCGGCCCGCAAATACGACATCCCCTATCCGACGTTCGTGCTGTATGCGAATCGGGTGCACAACATGTTGGGGCCGTCGTTGGACGGCGGCACCGATCCGCGCCCCAAGGCTCGCGGACGTCCGCAGCGTATACTGTTGGGCATGTGGCCGGAAGAGCTGATCCGATCGGTCATTAAAGCGGTGGTGTTCCGCGATTATCGTGAGATCAAGGACGAGGTGGGACATTCCTTTGCCAATGGTCAAGGACATGCGGTAAGTGCAATATGAAGGATTTACTAAGGGGGGGCAGTAAAAAATATCGAGAAATTGTGTGTAATTGTGCATTGTCCTTTTTTCGTGTATCTTCCCTGTTTCCCTCCATACAGTCGCCGTTTGGTGGTGGTGCCGCCGGACATGGCTCAGCTTCGGCTGCAGCCGCCAATGGCTATCACAGCTCTTCGGCGGCCAAAAATGCGGCCGCCGCTGCAGCAGCCGCCGCCGCAGCAGCTGCCTTGGCTCCGCCCGACTCTCCCATACCGCTGTCGACGATGACCGAGACCCTGCGGCGCCAAATCATGTCGCAACAACAGCAATCGCCCCTAGGCCCTAGCATGAACACGATGTACAAGTCTCCAGCGTACTTACAGCGGTCCGAGATCGAAGATCAAGTCTCTGCGGCAGCGGCCGCCAAGCACCAGCAAACACAACACAAGCAGCAGCAACAACAGCAGCAGCAACACCATCATCACCAACAACAGCAGCAAGCGGAACGCACACGCCCCTCCGACAGCCTGCCCGAGTTGGCAATGGGCTTGATGGGTCTGCCCGGCCTGAATGTGATGGCCAATCCGACGGCGGCCCAACAACGGGGCTCCAGTGCGGCGGTCGCTTCGTACGAGCGACGCGAACGGGAGCGCGAATTGAAGGAGGCCATGCAGGGACGTCATTTGGCGCAACAGTCACGCGGGTCCAGCACGCTGCCCAAGTCCAGTTCCACAGACAGCGGCGCATTCCCCCTCTACAAACAGTCGAAACAAGACGCCCACCAGCAGTATGCGGCCTATAACAAACGCTTCCTGGAGAGTCTGCCGCCGGGCATTGATTTCGAGGCGTTCGCCAATGGCCTGCTGCAGAAGAGCGTGGTGAACAAAAGTCCGCGCTTCGAGGACTTCTTCGCAGGCCAAGACATGAGCGAACTGTTCGCCAATGCCGAATCGGCCGCAGCAGCAGCAGCCGCCGGCGTCTCTTCGTACCCACCGGTCCGAGAGTCGCCGCTGATGAAGATCAAGTTGGAGCAGCAGGCGACCGCCGAAATGCCCCATGACGAGTGAGTGGGTAGCTGAGACAGATTCTCTGCATAGGCCATATACTGGCGCAAGTGAGACGTAAGGCGGTAGTTTTTAATTTGTTCTGAAATTTCGCACATCATCGAGTCTCATGCAGTGAACACACACCCAACTTATTTCCATATAATTTGCATTGCCGAGTAGCGTTAGAAGTGAATGGCGTTGTAGAACCCCCAGTTAGTCCTCGTGATTCGGGTCTCTTACAAGTGTTTTATGTTGTATTGTTTTTGTGTTTGTCTTTATAGTCTTAACTCACGGTAAGACGAAATATTGAGTGGTCGGTTATACTGGCTAATCATCGGGATAGGGAGCGAACGCGATTTCCGAAATTTTCTGTTTTATTGAAAAGGACGAAAGCGTTCGCCTGGGGAAGGGGTTTGGGGCAGCATCTGGAGCAGTTGGCATAGTTTAAAAGGTTTAATTTTAGGTNAGGGGTTTGGGGCAGCATCTGGAGCGGTTGGCATAGTTTAAAAGGTTTAATTTTAGGTCATTAGATGTTAGTACAGATAAAAATAATGCGGGCGTGATTTCGTTACACAGACACTAACACTAACCCACACACACACACATACACACTCACCGGCACGCAAACACAATGTACAATAAGGGAACATACAAAATGATGCCTGGAACTTTTCAGGTAGTTGCTATGAAAAATACCGTACGTGCGGTAACGTACCGAGCGGAAATGTGTTGCACACAAAAGGACAAAGTCCTTGCATGTCAATGGATGATTTAGCTATGCGAACGATACAAGTAGATGTTTAAGAGCCACGCCCACATGCATTCAGAGAGCCAATGGCAACATGGCAGCAAATATTGCATTAGCATTTGCACTAACATGTTTCTTTGGGGCGAATACAATTGCAGTGGCGGGGTTTCTTACTTGCTAATCGAAAAAAGTCAAAAAATTTGCAGAAATTCGAGTCCACTCCCAATATAACCAANCAAATTTACAGAAATTCGAGTCCACTCCCAATATAACCAAAATAAGTTATTTGCATTCATTTCCATTTCAAATAGCCAGCCACAATAATTTTGCTGTTCAAAAAAGCTCATTCGTAGATTCAATGCCATAAACAAGCAAAACCACAACTTTCAAATGTATATAAAATATTGTTTCGCCTAAGACGGAGAGGGCAACTTATGCGACGGCGTCAGTAGTTGGTTTAAATGATTTTCGATTTTATTTGTATATTAACTGTATATGATTTTTTTTGGTAAGTTTTTATAGTTCTATATAATTTTAACTAATGGAAAAAATTGGAATTTTTTTTAAATCTACTTTTAACTTTTATTTACAATTTAAAATTATTTTGAAGTTTTTCGTATGGACACAGAAGTAATTCATTGCATTTTAGAAATATGATGGAACATTGCAAACATTTTGTAACAAAGACGAAATAATTATTTTTTATAAAATTTCCCGCTATTCGTAGACATATTTAATGTCATTATTAATGTGGATGTTGTGCAGGGACACCACACACCAGAATACGAATAGATTAGTGTGTAAGCAATAAATGAATTCTTGAAGAACGCTACAATCGAAAGTAATCTAGTATATAATACACATGTCGTGCGTGGAGGTCGCGACCGCGCATGACCATTCTGATTATAATTATCTAATAATTAAGTTTACTTAATGATAATAATGTTACGTGTTCGTTTTAAGCTAACACAAAAACACATCAAGTAATGTCTGTCTATAATAATGTTTATTATGCAAATATTGGCCACACTAACACACACACAGACACACACATTAAATCATTGAGACCAATGGTTCAGATGACTCGGCAATGCGATGGGAACAGCGCACCTATGTGATGCGACGCCGATGAGTTTCGCACCTTTGGCACCCTTTAGTACTTGGAACGCCTTCGACCCTACATCTCTTTAATGTAATTGTCATTAGTTTTTGAATAACTCTTCTTTCTTAAATTAAGAAGAATTCACACAAAAACGGGGAGGGGGGGTGGCAAGAATTCGTTTTATTTCACAAAGAAAACAATCATTATTATTATTTCTTAAATGTGCAAAACATATATTCGTATATTACATTTTTCTAATTGTAATAATTATATACATCATACACAATTACAATAGAATGTTAGCTATAGTGAAACTCTAAACTGAAAACAAAATGAATACAAAAATAAAACTGAATTTTAAAAATTTAAACACTTGTTCACTTTTCTTTCCTAGTCGGTTTCGGACTAGCAAATGCTTTTTAGTTTCACAATCGTCGTNACTTACTAGTCGGTTTCGGACTAGCTAATTTTAATGGTAGCAAATGCTTTTTAGTTTCACAATCGTCGTCATTTCACTCGCTTATCAAGTTGTTCATCTGCCAGAGCGTTTATGAACTCGCTCGCTCACCATGCAACGCCAAGCGATGGTGTTTTCACCACATTTTGTTTCCTGTGTCGACCGAGTGTGGGTGGCCTTTCACTTTGTCATACTACATAACTAACAAGGAGATTAGCATGGGGTGACAAGTTAAATGTGGCCGTTTAGCCAAAGTACCCCCAAAGACTGCCACATAACAAAATCGCAATTAACCGCACAAACAATCCAACGGCTAACCGAGGGATTTTTCATTTAGCACAACGCGCCACTTCACACGTAACCCTTTACTTTTTGTATTTTTTTTCACACAATTTTTCTTGGTTTTTTGTTTTGTTTGGTTTTTTATACATACGCTTCACAAAAGAGCCGGAAATCCTGCTTACTAATATGAGAAGGATGCTTAATGCTCGGTGCCGTTGTAATTGTTATGGCTCCCACATTGTTGAGGCGGCCGCCTGAAAGTTGTTGCTTCTCCTAAAGGGGTTTCCTCGTTCTCGTTGCTTTTTGTGTTTTTCTGTAGGATGCTAAAGTTTGCCCTGGACGTTTCGTGTGGTGCACGGTTAGGGATGAAAGGGGTTGCGGTTGGACGGCAGCTCATCTGGGCTTTGTCATATCGCTTTTATTGTGTGTCGCCAAGCCATCCATACCGTTTCGTTCAGTTCCTCTGCTGTTGGGTGAATTAATTTCACCGCCAAGCTGTCAGGCTTTGGCGAGGATATAAAATTGACTTATAACTCTCGGCGGCACACAAAAGAACACAGCGAACGAGAGCCCCGGCAAAGATAAGTAAACGCTTGACTGATAATCGGTGTTAAGTGTTAAAGTGCCATAACAGAACACCGCCACTAACCACAATGACAACAACAACAGAAGAAGCGGTGGCAAAGGATGAACCCCACAGATTGCTTAATAACGCTTAAGGTTCCTTAAGGCCGTCGGTTGTTCACGTTTAGCTGTGTGCCTGTGACTGGATTCGATATAAATGTTCAGCACGGCCGAGCAAAGGCGAAAGTTGAAATGCTATTGTTCTTGCACTTGTCCTTGCCCGTGTTACGTTTGCGACCACACGATGATATCAGTCCGGTCGGCAAGTCCGGCAAGCCATTCAAGTGGCCTTGCCATTGTTGTTGCTCGGATGAACTTGAACTTCAGCACGCTCAACTCAGGTCATCCCAAGCCTAAGCCCATACGAAAGACAGTGGCAAAACCTAGGGCGCCAGTGGTCCGGTTGTCTTATCTTGGCAATGTTCACCAGTGAAACGACCATCCGACATANAGCGCCCCAGTGGTCCGGTTGTCTTATCTTGGAAATGTTCACCAGTGAAACGACCATCCGACATAAACATTCAACCACAGGGATAGTGTAGAAGATGAGAGAGCAAGAGCGTGAGCTAATTCGGAATCCCTGATTGTATAAAGTGTCTGCTTGACGATGATGATAATGAAGTTGCTGTTAAAGGAAGTGCTTATGTGGCCCCCGCTTCACCCAGTCGAGAACACCCAAGAACATACTCGAAAACTCCCACTTCAGAGACAGGGCTTAGCTGTTGCATGGCGTTGGCAGTGCCAGTAAAGCAGTTCATTTTGTTGTCCTTGCTGTCGTCTGAGAGTGTGGCATTTCACAACTTAACACACATACAGATAGACAGAGCCACACACACTGACTTGGCCATGGCAGTCGCACAGCCCTTGGCATAATTAGCCATACAACTTGAAACATCATCAACATTCAAAGGAAACCAGCAGAAGCAACAGTCCACAGCAGAAGGTCATGCTGCTGCCAAAGACTGGAACTGCAGCGACGACAAATGCCGTACCTTAACGAAATGAAATGAAACGAAACCAGCTCGACTCAAGTCAAGTGGTTGCCAACTTCTCGTTCGGTTGGTGCAGGTGATGTGCTGAGGGTTGAATTAAATCGTTTGCCGGCTTCCTTCCTTCCGCTTGGCATGAATTTCCATTGCTACAGGTTTTCGTGATTGCCACTTGTGGCTGCCACAGTGTATTGCCGCCGCAAAGAAACCGACATGAACACCGTAGGAAATATATGCACCAGCGACCGTTCTTGTCACTTCTCGCTTTCACTGAACCCAGACGGACGGAAAATTCGATTTGTCTTGGCCCAGTCCCCCAAAATGATTTGCCATTGAACCTCTGACACATTTCCTACCAACGATAATCCTTCAAATGGTCATAACGATAACTGCACTGAAGATAATGATAATGATGTCCCAAGAGATGTTTTGAAATGGAAACCCCCGAGAAGAACAACTCAATCGTGGTTATCTGATAAGATATCGTTCACGGCAGTGAGGGGTGAGAGCGGCAGTGTCTCGCCTACACTTGTATCTTTAGCATAAACTTATATCCAAGGACAACAAAACGCTAACAACAACTGCAAACACAATAACAAAATTTTATAGACCCCACCCAACCGAACCAAGAAGAGTTGTGTTGTATTGAGTGCAAAGATGGAGCTACTTCATTCATACCGAAAGCTTTTGCTAAGTCATCTGTAAGTAAGGAAGGCATCAAGGAAGCGAAGGTAAACACCGTTTGGCAGGGGTAAGGGAAACAAAGAGAAACATTCATTGAGCGAGTGAGTGAAAGGAAAAGGCGAAGACTTCGAGGAATGAGAAGCCAAACAGTTGGCTGGCCAAAAGGCAGATGAATGAATGTTGTTGTTCACGTCCGTTTGTGGTATGTATGAGTGTGCATGGGGATGGAAAGTAAAGACTCAGTCCCCCGACCTTGGCACAAGACAGTTATACAGAGCATTAGCATGCAACAGGAAATATATTAAGTGTGTCAAACACTTTGTGTGTACTTCCTACCCACCCAGCGTCCCACAAAAAAAAGAAACACACACACACATCCCCACACNGGCGTCCCACAAAAAAAGAAACACACACACACATCCCCACACATGATCGCATTGACCCTGAGATTGTGTGCCAAATTTTCAACCCTGAACCGAAACCTCTGAACTCGAGCCACACATCTTAAACATAATCCAGACTTTGTGTGTGTTTTGCTTTTTTGGGTTTTGCTTGGCTTGGATATTTTGTTATTTCTGTGAGAGGAAGCAGAAATTGTCGACATTTTATTGTGTGTTGTTTGCTTGTTAGTGTGTAAGGTTGTCCTTTATGTCTGGCGGTGTCGTTTTGGGAATTCCCCAAGGTTACCGGGTGCTGCTTTTTGGGGGGTGTCGTTGTGGTCGTCCTCGTCACCGGAGTGCTTAAGATTCCATATTCCTTACAATGACGTCGTTGTTGGGTATTTCCTTCGCATGCAAGTGGTGGTGGGCGTGCCGCCACAGAGTGTCGCTTAATAGAGTGTTTGTTGACATTTCGACACCAGTTGCTCTTGAAGACAATCGAAGATTTGTGTTCTTGCCGAATTAAAGGGAGATTTTGTTATTTCGACGTGGGTTTGTGCTTATTGCCTGGTACAAGCAAATAAAAAGGTGCAGTGTGAAAGGTGGGCTGTGGCTTCCTGTGATCGTTCGAAATGATGGTGTAGAAATAAATTAAAGATGAAATTTACTGTTCAAATTGTAAGTGCTTTGTAGTTTGAGTTAATTGCTTAGAGTTTGTTAATTTCTTAATTTGCCATACAATTTATGAGCAAGTTGATAAGTAATTTCCAATATAACACTAAACATTAAAATGAAATTGATATCTTGAAATTTTGCAAAGAAGAAGAAACAACACTTTTTTAAACAACAACAACAAACAAACATACCGAGGCTCTTGTTAAGGGTACACCGGAAATTCATGCAAATTACATATGAGAACCAACCGAAATCGAAAAACTGAACAAGAAACGAAACCAAAACGCCTGGGAGTGAAAAATTCATCAAAACCTCACACATTCAATTATGGCAACAAAAATAACAAAAACGGTGATTATCTTTACTTTTTTTTTATTTGTCTTGTAGTGTGAAATACGAACCGCTCCACAGTGACAATCACGAAAATAGTTTTAATTAAAAATTTCCATTTTAATCAATGTATTAGCAAAATGCATACCACACAACGTCACCAGTGACCGTATCGTTAAACCCATAGGGGAATTCAGACACATGCATATGCATGAAATGTGGACGAGTGGAGGGGCTGCCCAGGACCACCGGCTTATCAAAAATGAGGTATTAGTTGAGGAAAATTTGTCGGTGGCTGGCTGTGTTGCTAAGAATGCAAGGAGTTTTCCGTTGGAGCCGTGTCGACTGCACGAGGCATGTCAGTGTGCTCCGAAGAGCCTACCCCAACCCAACCCGACCCGCCCGCCAATTGTTGTGCCCATACACACACTCACACAAACACCAATGCTGGACGTTGCGGACAATATCACTGGGCTCCGCCTATTTTCTAACCGAGCACAGACGAACCAAGGATTTACATGACCACCCATATCCCACGTTCGAGCAGTTCAATTCAATTTCAAATTCATACTCCACACACACACACACACAAGGTCCTTTCATTTCGTTCTCCTAAGCTTCTTTTGTACTGTTCTTCGGTTTTTGTTCGGTGGCCTGTGTGTGGAGTGAGCTTGTGGGTGCAGCGGGCTGAATGCTTTACGAAAAGTATTGCAAAAGATATTGAACAGAGAAATCGAAGCAGGCAGCGCCTCGCAACCGAACGAATCGGTATGTGCTCAGTGCCGAGCAGGGCCCAGCCACCAACAAAAGAAGCGCCCATCAGACGTGGCGGCGAGGTGGGCGAATGAAGCCCTTCAACGGCGGCGACGACGATCAACCAACTGTAAAGCATAGAATGTGCATAGGTTTATGCATGAGTTATGGGTGATATTTTTTGTTGTTTGTTTTTCGTGTACGGCGCTTCTTTGCCGGTAGAGGTAGGGTTTCGGGCTTGGCACAATACGTAAGCTACATGCGGTTCTAGCATACTCGTATACAAAAACTGAAAATGCTCAAAATTGATTCAGGGGCATTCGAAGATGAGGGCGCATTACGCTACGGGCATCGAAAATAATCATTGGCACACGCAATTATACGCAAAAACGAATGCTCGCCGGTACGGTACTCCTCGAAAGGATTCTTTGAAAACCGTAAAGTTTTGGAATTCGAAGTACAATAATGAAATCAATTTTTGTTGGGCATTTGAAATCTTTAATTAGCCTTTGTTTTAGACTAGATTAAGTTCATCGAAATGCTGAAAGTTTTCAATGAAAATCCTATCCAATTCGCTAAACAGTTTTGAAAAGAAACAAAGATCTGCACTTTTAAGAAGGAATTTTTATTAGAACGAACGTCTGTGCAAGATAATTTACGCACTGGCAACGCCGGATGGTGTTCATAATCACCACCAACATAATGATGATGCATGAGCGTCGGCCTCATATAGGTCGGCCATCGAGAACAAAAAATTACATTTTCGATGCATGCCCTAAGACTGGCTGAAGTGAGGAGGCGTCCAGCAAAAAAAGGGTGTTCTCGGCACATTCGAGCAAAGTGCAACGAAAATTCAATTCTTGTTTATGCCACTATTTGCGCAAAAAGGTTAGATGGATGGCCAGAGAGAACGTTGAGTAGAGGTGGGGAGTGGGTGTGGACACAGTGAATGTCCCCACATGCTGCTGGTAGTGTGGCAAATGTCCGCTGTTGATTGCACTTTGACGAAAACTCAATTTTCCACCACCCGCATGGCAGGCACCACGCAAAATACAATATCCTTTAGTGGACAAACGTATCCTTTGAAGGAGCATAGCTGGGCCAACTACAAAGCCTACGAACATTTACAAATTATCTGCATCCTTATTGACGAGCCGCCGTCGTTGTCGTCACCGTAATTGGGTAAACTTTGCATGCTCGCCTCGGTTACTCCGGCGGTGGCTGGCCTGTGCGGTGGTGTGCTGGGGCAGCAAGAAGCAGGAAGCATTACATAATTCCGTTGTTCAGAGGACGCTGGTCGAAAATCAAGCGAGCCGGAAATTTCAATCAATTCTCAACCTCCGGTTAATGCGAACGTGCCCCGATAAGAAAAACTACACCACACCAGACCCGTTGCATCAGGACCGGCACCAGCTAGCTGCATTGCAAATCCCCAATGCATCCATACGTAGATGGCTCACTGTGCACCCAGCACCTCAAGTCTGCGTCTCGGAAATGAAATTTCTCTTTTGCTGAATTTGTTTCGAGCCGGTGCCGATGTGCCGTTGCCACCCTCGAAGGCGTCATATTTTATTTGTAATTGATTTCATCAGTTTCATCAGACGTCCGGGAGGGTTCAGCCAGTAACAAATCACCAACACACACATACTTACTCACTGCCGGCCGCTTTTGCTACCGCCTCGCACGTAAGCACCGACATTATGTGCATAAAAAAGCAGAAATTCTTCAACCGCCAATCAAGTTTTCTTTTGTGATATCGCTTTCTGGCCACTGGCCACCTGGTCCGTTGTGCCACCTTGTGAGTTTCCATGTAACCGTCCCTATTGTTGGCTATGTGCATGTATTGATGGGTGGGTGTTAGTCCTCCATTTGCATAAATTTCTAGTTCACTCCCAAAAAATAACTGAAAGAAAACAACAAGTGAACGATAAATGAAATGAAACGGAAAAGAAAAAAAAAACATCGCAAATGCAACAAAATATATGCAAATAAATTTCGTTCCTCCGTGCCTCGCTGTGCGGATGGCTCGATGTGTGGATGGCTACCCCCAAAGGAGGAGAGCAAACATGAAAGCGCATGGAAAATCTTTATAAATTCGATTCTCTCTGTATTTGTGGATGCCTCGAGATGGATAGATTGTTATTTGTGCAAGTGAATTAATCGAGGGCTGCACTTTACCTTTGGGAAGGGCTGTGCACTGACACCAAGAAACAATAAAAGGGCTGCCGGCAGATAAGACATAAACAACATTCTTTGGCGAAATTGCTAAATTTCAGTTTTTTCATGCACTAGAATGGCGTTTTGAAGTGGGTATGGCAATATTAGTAGACTTAGTAAAATATTCAAAACAAAAATCACTGCAATCAATTAAATGAAATAAATGATAATTAATATCGCCATGTAGTATAAAATCTCATCAAATACTAAAATGATCTATGTTCTACAATTAAAACAGCTCTAATGATCTTTTCATATCGAATAACATTACTTAACGAAATTACCGAGCTCTTACCGACCGATAAGCTTGCTGGCAATACTCTCGAAAATATTCGAAAGAATATTTTTACGCAGAGTTATGCCCTTGCTTGAGCCCGGCCTTGTAATTCCTGACCACCAGTTCGGTTCCAGAAAACACCACGGGACACCAGAACAATGTCACAGGGTCGTGGAGAAAATTCTTAATGCTTTCGAGACCAAAGAATACTGCTCAGCAGTGTTTCTTGACATCCGGCAACATTTGACAGTGTGGCACTCCGTACTTTTGTTCAAAATTAAGAAAGTGCTTCCAGCACCTTTCTATCTTTTACTAAAGTCCTCCCTACAAAATAGATGCTTCTATGTCGTTTGTGATGGGGAGAAGTCTGGCACCAAAAGAATAAATTCTGGTGTTCCACAAGGCAGTGTGCTCGGCCAGATCTTGAACACCATTTACACATCCGACCTTCCAATGCTAGACGACGACAGAATTCCACGAAAACCACCTAGCGGTCAACCTCCTGGACAATAGCTTGCGAATCCGCCGACTTAAGCGATGTCACCCAATGGATCTTCCGTTCCGATTTCAACCACACACCTAATCCGTTTGGTACTGTAATTATCATGCTTAATTGTTAGTGCTTATTTTTCACCTCATACGCGTTTGTATTTTGATCCATGATTGTATCACACCTATTGTTTATTGTTATTATATACAGATTGCATATACTAAAAAAAACTTAAGGAAAGAAACACTATTTATAAAACAAAACAAAAAAATTTTGAAAACGGAAACAATTTCTTTTCACCAAAGGCTATCCAAATATGAAAGGAACTAAAAAATTTAGAAACAATCGAAAAACAATAGGATATGACCCTCATAACATAAAAAAGGAGGCTCTGGTTTATTACATTTTCCCCAGGCGAGTTCTTGTAGTTGGTATTTTTCTATAGTTGTTAGGGGGGAACTCAAGAAAAAAGCCTTCCGCTTGCAAGGTAAATGGCTGTATATATATATGGATATATATATATATATTTATATATACGCGCTTTCTGTTCTTTCCCTTTCACACACACACATGCACACTCTGGAAAAAAACATAACAAAATATAGTAGTAANGTTCTTTTCCTTTCACACACACACATACACACCCTGGAAAAAAACATAACAAAATATAGTAGTAAAATTATAAGCATTGGCCTGGTCGTTGCTTTCGTACCTTCCATCGGGGCCTTCCCATGTATTAATTTATAAAGCCGTTATGAAATTACGAATTTTGTTGGACCTATAAATGAAAGATTCCTGAACCCCTGAGCTGTTCCGCTCCAAATTTGGAAAACAAGTTTGAATGGAACAGAAAATACGTGTACATTTCTATATGTAGCATTCTCGCTCTATCAACTGTAATTTTCCAGTGGGTCAAATATGGGAGTTACCAAAACCACTGGACTGATTTAGACTACATAGACAAAATCAGATTGAATATATATACGGGCTATTATGGGAACTCTACTACTCCTTTGGACGTAAAACGAAATACACATATGAAATATAAAGGAAAAATTGTGGTTTCCATTGGGATGGCGGTCGGTGGGCTGAATATCTGCGCAACACAAGTGGTCAACGAAGACGAACATGTCGATGATGAGGTGGTCACAGTGGACGGTGGTGGTCTGTGAGCGAAGCAAAAAACCGAACCGGACCAATCGAAGGACTTCACGCGCGAAACGTGTCTTTTGTGTGCGGCAACGACGACGACAACATTCGGGCACCGTAAAAGTGTGTCCCCCCCTTACCAAGGAATCGCCGCAAGGATGCCGAAGCGTCTGTCTATTTCGTTCGTACGCCTCGACATTGTACACATACGCCTACTTCGCATGCATGCCTTGCAAATATCACAACGAAATGGCGACCGGGCAAATTTATACGCCGCTCCGCTAGTTGTGTGGCATTGGAGGATGCAGCAGAAATGGTGCTGGACATGGACAAAGCATAGCTGGAGATCCCTCCTCTCCATCCATCTGCACTATGCAAAGGCATACCGAAAAAGACGTAGACCACTGCTGTGTCGTGCCCCATGGAACGGCGTTGGGAGTGGGCCTCGAGTGGACGGCAACGATGGGCTTGTGTGGCCAGCTGTTTCGATTTCCAAAGCATAAAGTTCGAGGTGCTTCTGTGCGGCAATAATTGTTTGTCATTGCGTGGGCTTCGAATAGGCGGTTCCCATAAAAATGTTTCCCCCCCCCCCCACACAATCGTACATTGGGGAAACGCCCTAACCCAACGAAATGGCATATGCGTATTGCTCCTCAAGTTACATCAACGGAATGGCCATTAGGACTAATGGCTATTTGCAATTTCCCCACACCAACGCCAGCTGAGTTTTTCACGAGGGCTCACGAGAAAAGAATTCATAATATCGCAGATCTGTTTTTTTTATCATTTTTTGTCACACACACATACGAGCTGTTTCAATTCATTGAGCAGCCTTCTAAGAATGAATATTTCCCACCATACAAAACTGCACTACAGCCCGCAAGTTTTTTCTAAGCTACAGAGCCGAACTGACTAAGGGAATGTCTAACTGACTGGCTGGCTTCCGATGATGATTGCCATTAATCGCATCGCAATTAATTGAACAAAAAGTCCAACCTTTTCGGTTGTTGTGCCGTGAATCTCACGGCCCTGGTGCAACCGATCGAATTGTGAACATAATTCCAGTAGCACTCCACACAAGCTCGCCACAATGACGTTTACCGAGCGCACCAAGCCCTCTTCCTCAACCGCCCAACAAATAATAATATATTATAATAATTTGCTGAAAATATGATTAAAGCCTCTCATGCACCGAGCATGTTGCATGCACTGGCAACAGAAATCCACCATTAGATCATGCAAAAGCCACGCTCGGTCTGGGGCTTGGGCATGCCCGACAACAGCCAAAGGCGCATTGCACCATTCAAAGTCAAAAAAGGCTAGTCGCATGACTGACAAACCGATCCATCCATCGATCAAGCGATCGTTTTCATCGTTTGTTCGCTCGTTCGCTCAGTCGTTCGTTCGTTTGTTTGTTGGCCACAATAAAGCTTTGTCTGCATGAACGTCAACGGTAGGTTCATTATCAACAACAATATCACGAGCAAAAACAGTGAACCGACAAAAACGTTCAACGCTAAGCGCACAGAGCAGGGGCTGCAGTGATCGGAAAAGGCCGCAAGCAACATACGTTCGCCTTCCCATCCACAGCAGCCAGATAGCCCGAGAAGAGGCTGCGCATACATTGTTTTTGTGCGACTACCGTTTGATGAGGGGGTTCGTCATCATCGGCTACAACAACAACCACATCAACTGCCAACATTCACATCATCTCAGACTGCAGTCTGTTGTTTGCGCCGTTGTCCTGACGGTGGCCAGACAGCTTCTGTTGTACGCGGTAATTTCGTAGGTTGTGCGATCACTCCCCCTCTCGCACTGGCTGTGTCGGCCGGCCAGTGGCCGGTTCGGGCCAGTTGGCCGGTTGGCAACCGCTTATTACCATTAAATTTGAATTGTTTTTCGTGATCTTAACGATCGTCCAACAAGATCCCCAAATGCACCGAAGCAAAAACGCACACACAAAACGAGACGGCAAAAACGCAACGCAACAACGAAATAGCAGTTTGCATTCGCGACTGCACAAGGATCAAGAGAACACATAAAACATCCCCAAACAAAAGAAAAACGCCAACCAAAGCAGCGAAATTCGAATGATTAACCTATAAAATATATAAAAACAACACCGGAAGATTTTTAGAACATTTTTAATGAAAATTAAAGGATCGCACTTTCTTAGGTTCTTTCATTTTCAGTGCGGCGCTTTTGTTGTCCTGGGGTTTTACGCTCATTCCAAAACAGCCCAGCCTAAGTGCAACTCTCGTCTTCGAAGATTAACGAGCGTTTGGCGTTTATGCCATTAGCGGATCGTTTTTTCCGGGACGAATTCAATCTGTAAAACGATTCGATTGCAGAAAGGCAAAGCCAACATTACGAAAACAATACCACAAAAACAACAATTGTATCATTCCAATTGTTTTGCATTTGATTGCCTATAATTATATGGGCTGGTTTTACTTGGCTGTGCTGCGCTTCGCCCAGAGAGACGAATTGCTGCAAGCCCCTTCACCGGTTGCCTGCAAAAAACGAACAAAATAATACAGCGAATGAAAATATTCGCCTTAACTGCATATCCAAAATAAAATAAAATATAAAGTTTTATATAATACTTAACTTAATATTTTAACATTGAATTGCATTATTTGAAGTCACCCATTTGTTAGGCTGTGTCACTAAACTTTATGATCTGACGATTAACGATATTAAAGGTAAATTACTGTCACATTATTTTACTCACATAAATATACATTGTGGAAATCTTGCAAATTATACAAAAAAAGGGGATAAAGCATTCTAAGAAAATCNAACTCACATAAATATACATTGTCAAAATCTTGCAAATTGTACAAAAAAAAGGGGATAAAGCATTCTAAGAAAATCTAGGTTCCCACAAAAAAAATACGTTACTACTCTGGGGCTATTTATTCTATGGTACTCAGTTATATAGTAGAGAAATCGTTTATATTATCCCAATATTGCATCTAAACTACAGAATGACTCCCATATGAGACTACAAATAAGTCTTCGGACACCCCAAAATGTTCAATTAGCCATTTCTGACTGATTCTTAGACTACCCCCGTGTTTACAGTATTTTCTATCAACAATTACCTATNGACCCAGTTTACAGTATTTTCTATCAACAATTACCTATAGTTCAAATAATTTTAGTTATATACTTAAATGTATAAAAAAATTTCGATTATAGTCAGTGCAAAATATTGGAAGGTATCATTCCATTGTTCAAACCATTGTTCAAACGTGTATTTTCAAGACAGTTTCAAACATTATGCAATTATTTAAAATTTTAGGAAAAACGCAGTTATGGATAAGTTCCTGCATTAAAAACGAATATTTTGTGAAGCTGTTGGGGGTTTCTTAAAAAGAGTTCTCCGAGATTCAGATAATTCCTTTCTGAAACGCATTACTTTTGCTAAGCCCCAAGTCCCGACAATGGGCATCGTAACTTTCGCTTCGCAATCAATTTTGGAAGTTCATCGAACTGCTTGGTATACGGAAATTTGCCAAACCCCAAACTATACGCCTTACCAGCGCCATCAAACCCATCCTACCAAAAGAAGAATAAATATAAGGAGAAAACCAATTAACACGCATAGAACGAATGAAACTTTACTTTATGCTTCGCGTATGCAACGCCAAATGACAGTGGTTCCCAAGAGCCGTGCCGTGCCACACAGCCTGCCTCCCGTTTGATGCTTCCCCTTTGACTCTTGCAATTTGTAATGTCTAATGTCGACGTTCGGATTATTGATGTTGTTGTTGCTTATTGTGCCGTTTTTCAATCCCGAGAAAGCTGATTGGATTGTGGCGGGCGTTCGAGCATTTGGATATTTTTGCGTTTACTCATTTTTGTTTTACATTATTTTTTGTTGCTAATTTTTGTGTGTGTTTCCTAACGGAATTGTAGCGAACTGACCAGAGCATAGGACTCGGCACTGGCATCGACACATTCGTCGTCGTTGCCAACGACATTGAAGGTGCGTTTACGCACAGCACCGAACCGTCCGGGCCGAATGGCACATTATTAGGAGAGTGGGTGGTGGTTGGGGCTAGAATAGAGTGAGAGAGGAGAGCCGAATCGAGAGCGAGCTCACTACTTGATTTTGTTGTTGTTGTATATTGCACAACGTGGCGGTAATGGTGGCAATGCCTGGCGTATCCTGGCGGCGGTGACGGCGATGACGGCCGTTTGAATTTTCTATGCGTAGATGCCGATGCCTATGCCGATGCCTAATGCCGACTACAATTACGTTCGGTAGTTGTTGTTGCTGTTTTCGTGGTAGTCGTTTGCAGGCTTCTAATGAATGCAATTGCATAACATGCAGAGATGCTGGTCGTGGCGAGTGAGAGGGAGAAAGAGTGCTGGTGCATCGAGGAAGGATACACAATACATATGAGTGTGTGTATGTACATTCGTCCGTAGGTACATGCATTGCATCTCAGTACCGGCCGTTGTGCCGATGCTGGTGCTGCGGATAACATTTTGTGATTTATTTTTAATTGAAATTCGAGAATGCGTGCAAAATTGCATGGAAAGCGTTTCGTTTCGTATAGGTTTTGTATGGTTTGGTTCGGTTCGGTTTGGTTTGGTTGGTCCTGGTTTGTTTGCAGTGCCCCAGCATTGGAGCCGCCACGGTCGATGGACCACCGGGCCTCCGGCCCACCATTAGGAAAGTAGTGCGTAAGCGAGATAGAGAGAATTAGTGCCGAATGCCACCCCTCCCGTATGGCAACGCAAAAAAGTGCTTATCTGCAAAGAGGCTAGCGAGGTAGCGGTATTTCCTTGTTCGTTATGTAGGTGTTTTTAGGGTGGAGGGCAGTTGGCTGTTTTGGGAGTTTCGTTAAGTATACGGTCAGTGTGTGCCGACTGGGCTGGGAGTTGGTTGGTTGCATTTTGGGTGGAATTTTCGAAAAACGTCAGTCGGTCGTATGCAAAATGAATGCAAAAGGAAATTTTGACCCAACGGTCGTATGTGTACGGGTGTACGGTGGTGTACGATGAGAGGCGATGCGTGCGTTGGTTCTCTCCGGCCTCGGGCGATGTTTTTCATTTTTCGATTATCGTAGGCGTATGTGTGTGGTGCAAATGTACGCTCTGCGGAAAAGGCAGAAAATGCTGCATATTTGCTGATAATAATTAAGTACCCCATTTCCATTCAAGACCTCCCCCTGCAACGAAAACATTTGCGCTAGATGTAGTTGCAGAAAAACGAGAGAGTACAAAAGAGGGACAGAGAGACAGAGTGAACTAGTGTGTCTAGTTCACGGAATCGGGAACGAGCATTCCGAGCCGGTATCGACACGGGGTGTTAATGTTGTTGAAAGGACTCGATGTGTTTCTACTCATTTCCGGCTTGAGGCATCAAGAGGCATTAGGCCTTTTTCGAGATGGACGTTTGAGCGGCAGTCGTGGGCGATGATGGTAGTGCTGAAATGGCCGTGCCAATTCGTTGCTTCGCAAGAAATCATACGGGCCCCCTCCAAAAGGGACGGCGAGCAAAATANGTAGTGCTGAAATGGCCGTGCCAATTCCTTGCTTCGCAAGAATCCATACGGCCCCCTCCAAAAGGGACGGCGAGCAAAAT
>JXPZ01003452.1:1114-16003 GCA_001014575.1 Themira minor
CATGATCAAAGAAATGTTTAAAAAAGCGTTTCATAAACAGCTGATAGCCGGGCTGTACTTTCAATCGTTCAATATTTGCTCGGTGGTTCAATACTCACTTGATGACAGAAATTAAACAATAAATTGAATTGAAGACGTTAATTCATGGAAAATAAAAAGGAGAGTATGCAATTATTATTTATTTATTTTATTGTTTTGACCTCTTTTTATTATTTGATAAGAACAAAGAGAAACAACCATTTATATTTACAGCACAGGGTTGTTTGCTGTTCCGCGAAACATCAACCCTGGTCTTCTCCAGTGTTTGCGTGTTTTCTGTTCGTTTCCATATATACACAATAATGAGTAAAGATACACTCGGTTTCAGTTTTTTTTTCAGTTTTTCTCAATTCGCACAATTCAACGAACGAACGGAGCGTAGTCGTAGCGTGTTGTTTTTTTGTGTTGTGTTTAGAAGAAAATAGAACGAAAATTGTAAATTTTTTTTTGTAACTAAATTTCTATGGAATTTTAAATAATTTTTGTATGCGTTTATGAAAATTGAAAGCGCTTTAGTGGCTTGTTAGTTTGTGGAATTCTTACAAAGGAGGGTATTTAGTAGAGTTGAAGTGCCACTCCTTGCATGAGAGAAAAGCAAGAAGAAGAATAAGAAGCAGCAGAAGTAACACAGCAGCAGCAGCAGGCAACCAACACAAAGGAGAGAAAATTAGAATAAAGATAACAAACATACGCTAAGAAAAAAACGAAAAATAAAACCTCGATGCGTGTAATGAAAAACGAAAAGCAAAATACATGAACTGCATGCGTGTAAGCATGTGTGAGTGCGTATGTGTTTTTGTTGCTAGTGCCGAGCCGAGGGTANGACTGCATGCGTGTAAGCATGTGTGTGTGCGTACGTGTTTTTGTTGCTAGTGCCGAGCCGAGGGTAGTTGCATTTTAGTGAAGTGCAGTGAATGTTGTTAAGTGCACTGTCCAAAATAATTTAATTGCGTTTTTTTGTTCGCGGTGAAAACTAAAAAGCATTGTGAATTAAATAGAAACGAACGGAAAAGAAAAATTATATATACGTGGAGTCGTGAAGTCCGTTAATGATAAGAGTGAATATACGTAGCTTACAAGGTTCCTCATTATTAAAATAAAATTAAAAAACAAAGCTGCCCTGTAGTACTAGTGCAAGTGAGAGAGCAAATCGTAACCAATCAACGAAAACACTCACTCACTCGCTTGCTTGAACCCACACTACACGCACACATACATAATCAACGAGTTGGTTGATTCGTTATTTAATTGTTGTTGTTGTTTTGTGCGACTGCATGACTCACAGCACAGCACAGCAAAGGGAACAGCAGCGGACGAAGTACACCGAAAAGCCCACAACAACAACACGCAGTGGCGAATTTCTTTGCTGGCCGTCTGAATGGAATCGTCGTGAGCGCGTGCACAGTGTTCGATTCAATTAAGTGCATCCCCCCATTGTAATTACCCAGCGACAGAGCCTTCACCAACATGACTAGCTTCAACAGTCTGAAGGGATGGTTCCGCAAGAAGGAGCCCATCTCTGAGATCGGCAACCCCACAAATTTCCAGCAACACATTCACGTGTCCAAGAACCTGGACACCGGCGACCTGGAAGGTCTGCCCGCCCCCTGGATGCGCCTCATGAATGCCCAGATCACACGCGACGAGCAAGACAAGAATCCGAATGCCGCCCTGCAGGCCGTCAAGTACTACAACTACTCGATCAAGAAGAAGGAGAACGACAACGTGTTCAAGCCGTTCATCACGGAGGAGGCCATCCACGAGGAGTCCAAGGAGATCGACAAGTATGTGAACTACAAGAACAAGCACAAGTCCCATGACCCGGACAAGTCGGACGACGATCTGTACGGCAGCGGCGGCAGCTCGACGGGCGACAGTCTGACGTCGTCGAGCGGGAACAGCAACAGCAGCAGCCTCAACGACGACCACCAGGCGATTCGGTTTCCCGGCTTCAATCAGGTGATCGAGGAGCTGACCCGCGAAACCCTGAAGCCCGAACTGCTGAGCAACGACACACAGCCGCCGCTGCCGCCGAAGAAACCGCAAACCCTACCGCCGAAGCCCCAGATCAAGCCAAAGCCTCGCCTCACCCAGAAGATATCGCGCCCCGTCTCCGATCTGACGACGATCGACGACGACCATCCGGTGCACAAGATCAACACGGACACCATTATCATCAAGCCGGCCGTGGAGGCGGCCGACGACGGCGACGAGACCATACTGAGGCGTTCCAAAGACAAGCGGGTGCAGCGCACGGACGCGGAGATCTACGAGGAGCTGCGCACGATATGCAATCTGGATGATCCGCGCGAACGCTACAAGACCACCCAAGAGGTGGGCAAGGGGGCGTCCGGCATTGTGTTCATAGCGGCCGACTTGCAGCAGGAGACCCAGGTGGCGGTGAAGACGATCGACCTGAAGAATCAGTCGTCGAAGGATTTGATCCTCATCGAGATTCGAGTGCTGAAGGACTTCAATCACAAGAATCTGGTGAACTTCCTGGACGCCTACCTGCTCGAGCAGGAGGACACCCTGTGGGTGATCATGGAGTACATGGACGGCGGCCCGCTCACCGATGTCGTCACCGAGACCGTGATGAAGGAGCGCCAAATCGCGTGCGTGTGCCGCGAAGTCTTGTATGCCATCAGTTTTCTGCATTCCAAGGGGATCATACACCGCGACATCAAGTCGGACAATGTGCTGCTCGGCATGGACGGCTCGGTGAAGGTCACCGATTTCGGTTTCTGCGCCAACATCGAGGGCGACGAGAAGCGCCAAACCATGGTGGGCACCCCCTACTGGATGGCTCCCGAGGTGGTCACCCGCAAGAAGTACGGCAAGAAGGTGGACATCTGGTCGATCGGCATCATGGCCATCGAGATGATCGAAGGCCAGCCGCCCTATCTTTACGAGACACCGTTGCGGGCCCTCTACCTGATCGCGGCGAACGGCCGGCCCGAGGTGAAGAGCTGGGACAAGTTGAGTGCCAATCTACAAGACTTCCTGGACTGTTGCCTGCAGGTGGAGGTGGACAAGCGGGCCACCGCCGACGAACTGCTCGAGCATCCGTTCCTCAAGGACTGCAGCGAGGTGAAGGCGCTCGTGCCGAACATCAAGGCGGCCAAAAAAGTGCTGCGGCGCATGGTGTAGGGCTCCCCAGGAGAGAGCGACAAGCCCCAACGACATGCAAAAAAACGCCATGTGTCAAACACATATACATATACAAGCCACTGCTGCATGGAAGAAGACGATATACTAGAGATTTCGAGTTTGTAAATAGAACGGAAAGAATGGATGGGACTGGCGGAGGAAATTAGTGCTTAGGAAATGCCTCTAATCTAATAGAATTAAGGAACAGCGTGCGGGCGAACCATCACAGCACAACAACAACACACAATAGAATTACATATGAAAGCGTCAAGGCCGCCGAGTAACGGGAGGAACGAGACTACACATGAAGAGCAGCAAAATCGTTGAGCGATTTACTTTTCATAAATAGCCGAGGTGAGTGTTTACAAAACAACAACTACAATTGTTTCTTCAAAACCGGTACTCTGCCTCCCTTCGGCGCCTCTTCCTCGTCGTCGTCGTCGTCGTCGTGTATTGGTCGTTACTTTCTCCGGGCCTTCAGTGCACGTCTGTTGGTTGTTTGTTTTGCGCTTGCAAATCGATGGGCGAGATTTGCGGCGATTAAGCGACTCCACTCCGCCGTGTGACTCGCATTGCATAATAACAATGCGAGGCGATGAGCAAGTTTTACACACAAAAAATTCACGTTTCTCATTACTGGCATTTCCTGAAATGACGACACACACAATTTCGTTGTTTTTTCCCCCATTGCCCCTAGCTCCTCACAAAAATCAACCTTGCGTTGCCATAAATTTTAGACTTTTTTTATCGCGAAAAGTATTTAATTTATATTGGGTAGCTGGCCGAATTCGCTACTTACTGATAAGGCCAGTAAGTCCCCCGCCTAAGGCCGCAAAGACTTATGGCGTTCGTACGGCACTGCCCTGTACAAAACATGGCAAAATCCACACTTTGTTCGTGAAATACGGAAAACTGCTCATGCATACCTCAATGGCCAGGTAATTCTTTCGTTTTCAAGGTGAATTACAATGAGGAGGATTTTGTAAGAACCTTGAAGTAATTAGAACAAATTAGATAGCCGCAAGTGTTCTATTGTATTGCCACTGACCTGTGGCATACACGTTGGTATGCATGTGTAAACAATAACAAAAACAATTCAATGAATTCCCAAATGACGTCCGAAAACACACAAACAACAACACACTAATTTGTGAGAAAGCTCTGTGCCTACCCCCGAGGGGGCCACATGAAAAATCTCCACGGAACTTTGGTGTACTACTTTTAGTGTTTTCCGCTTAAGGATTTTGTGGATTGTTGTTGTTCTATATATTTCATCTGGCAAATCGCTTTTGTTTATTTACATTCAAATTTCGTATTCCCCTGCCAAATATTTTTAAACGTCGGTACACGAGTCCACCTACAATATATGATTAATGAAATGCCGAAAACCGGTTTTCCACTGTGAAGGGCATCGAAGCATCAGCTTGGCCGTATCGTTATCAATAATGTATGCAATTACCAAATTTCCAAAGAAAGGATGATGGTGTTTGTTGAGTTTTTAGCAACATACCTACGTCATTGACAAATTTTTTTCTCTGTTATTAAATTTCTTCAGTGAAAAGCACGTACAATTTGTATATGTTTTTTGTACTTAAAACGAACCGCATATTTGCAGCCAACCCAAGAAGACTCAAAGAAAACTAACACCATGTTTGTGGTTTTTATTTCGTTTTGCTTATTGTTCATTAGCACGTAAATGACATAGTGTCAATTCGCTAATTTTGGATGAAGTTTTTTTCCATACCGATTTTGCCGTATATGCTTCTATTATCTTTGCATTTCTTTCAATACGAAAGTATAGCGTTTGTACTTTGAATAACAATATGAAAAACAACTAAAAAGCATGAATAAATTTGCAATCGTAGCACACACATCTCCGTCTGTGATTAGCATGTGAATGGAAGCCCTCTCTTTCGCTCTTTCACCAGCCGATAATCGTTCAAGTGGAGTGCGATTGATAGTGTTAACGGGCAGGAGAGTGTGAGTGATTGTGAGCGATCGTATGGCATGGGTGAGAGTCTTAACATTTCGCCCATATATAAAATATGTAGATTACTGTTGTTTCTATTTTATGTATTTTTGCATAAGTATGGGCCGTGCCATATTTATGAATTTAGGTTCGTTTTCTTAATACTCCGTCTGCCTCTCTATTTGCGATTCAGTTTCACCTTACTGAAAAAGAAAATGTTGTTGCTGCTGGAAGACACCGTTCACCATAATAATGATGTTACTGTTATTATGATTGTCGGAACACTTTTCCTTTGCTCTGTTGTTGTTTACTATTATTGTTTGCCGCCGCTTAGTTAGCGCTCACCAATATGTTGGCGTGTAAGCGAACCGTCGACCGCCTGATGTATTGCATTTGTTTCAAATGTTCATTTTGCTTTCGTTTGTTGTTGGTGTTCGGTTTTTTGTGAGTTCGTTGGAAAATCAGATGAATCATTTCAATGTGCGAGGGGAAGCTGTTTTTTCGTTTCGTTGAGCACGGCCACTTCTCGCGAACAACCCAATGCAATGTGGTGGTGCTTAACATTTGCTCTGTTGTCTTTGAATTACACGCACACTTTGCCAGACTTTTCAACACTTTCAGTTCAGTAATTGTTGTTACGGTAAATCATTCATTAAAATCAATATTACATTGAGAGAGCGGCCGAGCGAGTGAGTGGGCAAGCAAGCAGGCACGAAAGCGAGAATCTTGTGTACATACATATGTGAAACGATCGCTCAGCGCACTTCTTTGTGTTCTAATTGTAATTGTACCATATTGTAGGCAGCATGACGAAACTGGTTGGCTCGCGCTCTCAACGAAAGTTCTTCGCACATTCTTCGCAGTCCATTGAAAGTAATGAATGAATTAGAGTGTTTTCACAGCTGGCGATGTCGTGCGTCTGTCTGCCCTCCCATCTCCACTCCCTGCTATGAATATATGGCTTTTGTTTTTATTTAATTGCATATAATTAAAAATTTTTGTGACTCGGAGTGTGTGGTGGAGATTTGTTTCTTATAAGTGGGAAATTTTGTGTGTTCCTCGGTGCATTTGAAATAAGCTGAATCGAATTTGTGGTGAACGGTGGTGGCTTGAAAATACTTCATAACCAAGCGATTGTGTGAATTTCCCAGTTGTAAGGGAGTGTACGTACACCCTTTTGCCAACAGCACAAAGAGCAACTCACATGATTGACAGACTGCCGGCGAATAAATGTCAACAAGCTATGAAATACGTTGGCCCCTCATGACACGTCGAGAAAGAGAAAGGGTTCGGCAGAGGGGGGGGAACGGAACCTGCGAATTCCTGTGACGCATTCAAGTTTATTCGCTTTGACAAAAAAAGGAATGCCCGTTTTTGTGTGTGTTTTCAACTTCTCTTCTTCGGGGCGCATAAAGACGCCACGACAAAACGCATTCTCGTACATCATCTGTGAGTGCGTTCGGGCCCCAATGGCGCCATCTATATGGTATTCTCCACACTCAACTCCGAATGGCCGCGCTAAATATAGAATATATATGTATATACATATAATATTTATTGTTTTTGCTGGTGCCGTAGTTTGAGGCTTGACTTTTACCATGGTTAACGAAGGGAGCAAGCCGTTCAGCCAGTAAATAGTACCTCTATTTGTCTGCCACGGATGGTTGGGCACACGCACTCAGTGCATGCCTGGGCCTCAGACTGATCTTGATTATCTTGCAAAGCACGCATGTTCATCATGATCATGACGATTTGGCCATACACAAAGTTGCATCGACGACAGACTGTCGCATTTTAGTGTAATTCTCGCTTGACGACAAAATAGTCTGCCTCCATGTTCGTGGTGTCTAGCATAGTGATTTAGCAAATGAAGAAGTAATGTACAACGGAAGACGTCAAAGAAACGATTTGCTGAATGAATTACCGAAAGGGTACAAAGGTCGTGTGCTATAGATTTTTCGGGTATTTGTATTGTAAATTCGTATTATTTTAGTAATTTTTCCTCAATTTTNTTGTATTTGTATTGTGAATTCGTATTCTTTTAGTAATTTTTCCTNGTATTTGTATTGTAAACTCGTATTATTTTAGTAATTTTTCCTCAATTTTCTTTAAAACTTCTGAACATCCTTCTTTATTTCCATTTTCCATACGAAATACCTCTTTATCGCCATTTAAACATACCATAGACTCCCTTATCGAACCCAACTTGTATGACAGCCCATACGTGCGTGTGCACTGCTTTTCAGTGTATTCGATTAAATTTATCAATTACCTGCAAAAAAGAAACACTATCTCAAATATTTATTAGTGTGTTGTCCCCTCGTCCCCCCACCAACACTACTTTACAGATAACCGATAACATGAAGTAAAGGCCAGCAAACAAATTTAATTGGTTGTCAAGGTGGAAGGGTACAAAATGTTCACCCTTTTTTTAATTAATCAAATAATATAACTAAAAAATGTGAAATTACAATAGGAATGGCCAAACGTTGCAAGCTCATGTATGCAAATATTTATTGTGTTCGGCTTAAGTACTTTATGAAGCCCTCTCGCATCCGCGCTCGCTCTCCTTTCTGATTAACTCCTCCATATTTTTTTTGTAATTATTAATAATGATTACGGCGATAGGGAGAGTGGGTGGTTGTGTTATGCCGTTTACATGTCGCATTGGTGGGTTCTTCCTTTGTTAATTCACACAAGTGAAAATAAGACCCAACCGAATGGAGAGCAAATGTGAATGAAATTCGAATGTGACTCGGCACAAGTAGATGTTGGTTGGTTGATGCGTGCGACCACCGATGGACGGACAGACACCGGCAGACAGCCACCGTCAGGCAAATGGCCAAGTGGCACGAAATGACGACGACAATATTATGGAACTCGGGATGGCATGTCATGAGATTGTGTCTCAGTGCGTTGTACGTGTACTACTTGTACGGGCTATATAATTCCCATGCCAACCCAACAAGCGGGGCAATCGTTCAGTTTTGCTATTCGTGTAGACAACACAACGAGCGAAACCTACACTGATAAACCTAATTATAATCATGATAATTGAAGGAGTGCTCGAGTTATCATACCTACCCACACTCTCAACCCGACACACAAGTGTATGCGCTATCAAGCCCAAGCCGACGAGCAATAGAGTCGAACATGATTACGGAGTCTTCTCACTGCCATGCTGAGTGACTGTGTGAGCAACTGAAAGAGAATGCAAGTTTATTTTTAAAATCTTCTCAATAATTTCACAAGCGAATGCACACATTTCGCAGTGAGTGGGGGGAGAAACTAGAAGCAAGCGTTTCCATATAAAAGTGCTCATTGTTGTTTTGGTTCCCTCTTGCTGTGAATTTTGAGGCCAAAGTGCACGCCCTTCACTTCTACTTTTCGGTTTATTGAGTTATTGAACTTGACTGGTTGCTTTCGTTGAGGCATTGGGGTTTCCTCTCTTCGCTTTTATGCCTACATAACGGTACCGTGCATGTAAGTTTTATTGCCGTCTATGTACATGTACTGCTTCTTTATATGGCTTTATGACTTACAGAAAAAAACGAAAACCAAACCGAAAAACACGTTTCAACATGCCTAATACGATTTGCAGCGTGTTTTTATGTCATTATGATGCAATTTATCACACTGCATACATAATTATCACACAACACTTTTTCCATAAGAAAATTACAAAACACACAAGAAAATTATGGAAAGTGCGTTTCAGTGGTGCGTACCAAATTGAAAATGCACAATAAAATTTTCAATTTATGTTTTATTGAATTTTACCCAAAAAAAAAACCCAAAAATAAAACAAAGAAAGCAGTTGTTAAAAATATAGTACTTTGGAAATTTTTCGTTTTTGTGTATGCTTTACTTAGTCTGGCTTGGTCTGATTTCGTTTTCTTCTTTCCATTCGGGTTTCCTTATCCATTCTTCTTATCAGTAAAAAAAAACAAAAAGAAATTCATTTTTTTTTAGATAAGTTATGTGTGATAAGATTCATTTGATTTGTACTTGTTTTTGCCTTTTTGCGGTTTTTTTGAACGATTATTAATAATAACAACAACAATCGCAAATTCTTTTTAAAACCTGTAAGCACCGTATAAGATCACTCAAACTTCGACAGCGGGTGGGTTTTCCGTTTTACGACAATAACGATCACAGCAACAAGATCGTACCTATCAATGAGAGTATGAAATAGAACCCGCTGCGCGATGAGCTTTGTTTATTCTAATAGCAAAGAGAGAGCGAAGTTTTTTTGCTTCTGCCATTCTGTGGTTGAGTTCTAGTAAGCTTTTGCGTGTTGTTGTTTAAATAATTGCTGGGTATTGCGTTAGTCAACTGAAGGTTATAATGTCAACAATAAATTTGTAATAGAAATTAATTAATTCGTCTCGCTGTCATTGTCGCTGCTATGCCGCATGTAATTTCGTTGGATTCCCAAGCAAAACGTAATTACAATAATAACGTTGATGTTGTAGTTATTAGACGGTTGAATGGGTATGGCACCTACATTGGATGTTTTTTTTGCAATTTTTAATTATTTGCGGAAACATTTTTTGATTAATTTTATTTCCACATAAATCACGAACTAACTAAATGCTTTAAAACTCTCATACATTTTAAAACATTTCGTGTAATGCTAATACATTTTTCTTGACATTTCCTTTCTAGATAAACATGTAATTTGGGGAACGCATTTTGTGGCAGTGAACTATTCAAATGAGACGTCCAATTATGATGAATACTCCAGAAGCAGCATACGACCCACCCACAACCATCATCACAGCGCGAACAGCATTCGAACTTGTATTAGAACATCACTCAAACGTTTTGTGCTGACACAGAGAGAGAGCTTAAATAAGTGAGCATGCAATGAACGAGTGTCAATTGCTGTGCATGAGCAATGACGATTTTGAGCAGCCACCGTCTTTCCATATAAAACAAGTATTTAACAAAGTCTTCGATACGCCACTATGAAAATTTTGTATTTTTTGTAGAAATTCCTTTGTCAGTATAAATATCTAGAAAACTAACTGAAATCAAGAACAAGACACAAAAACCAACAATAACGAACGTAAATATATGCAATATATACATATACAATCTATGCAATATATGTTAATTTAGGTAGAGTAGAGATAAAAAATGTTCGCAACGATATTTGTTAATTTGCCAAATTTTTTATTGTAATTGAAATTTTACAATTGTATTTTGTTTTATTTGATTTTTTATTAACATTTTAGTGTTTTTACTTTTCGTGTGTAGACTTAGTGAAACAAAAAAACAAAAATGTCATATTATACATATAGTAATTCTTTATTGAGTTTTAGTCCCTAGCTTAAGAGAAACAATAAAACAAAGAGAAACAACTATTACAAAACAAAAACGTGAGAAACTACAACGCAACAATTTTATTTGTTTCTAATCGACGCGAAGGTGTTTTTAGTATTTATATATATACAATTACATTAAAAATAATAAAAATACGATTATTACTTTTAAACAAATATATATATATATAAATTTTAAACGTAATCAATGTGATTTATAAGCGATTTTATTCGAGCTATGCAAATGTTCATTTGTGTGAAAACAACAAAACAATTTAAATGAGTTTGTGTTTTCCTACTCCTTTGTGTGTCTTAAAAGTGGATTTAATTTCCTTTCCGTTTTTATTTTTTGTTTTAATGAAAATTAAATTTTTGTAAATTACCAAAAAAATAATAATTATTAAATTTTACACTACAATAATGTTAATTGAACAAAACATTAATAAAAACATTTTTCAAACGAAATTAATTCAAATGATTAGCATAGGAAAATTCCAAGTAAATAGCAAAAACGAAATTGAACAAGTTCTGTAAATTATCGTAGAAGTAAAGTAATTAGAATACCAAAACGTATGAAATGTTGCTTGAATTTCTTTGAAAATATTAATAGCGACTGCTATTAAATGGTGCTTCTTATCTCTGTACGCTGACTCGCTTGAATACCCCATTGCCCGTTAAGAATTTCTCGTGAAAGCACCAGCTGATTCTAAGCGTGCCGTTAAACCACTCTCCCACTCATTCCCTCAACCAAACAAAAAGCTCAAATATTTTTGAGCATTTTACTTCCCGTTACATACACAATAAATTGTTTTCCTTTTGTCTGCTTAATTCCATATGATGTCCAGCACAATTGCGGCCAGTTCAAGTGCCATTACGCAAATTAAGAATTCCATTGTAGGTTTTTGATTTACACACACGCTCACCCCAAATTTGTGTGACTAATCTCTGGCAAATTTAATAAAGTCGAACATGTCAGCTCCGGCGAATAAACCGTAAAACGAACATGATTCATCTTGATCCACCAATCGTGTGTGCAAAACGAAACAAAATGTACTGAACGGGGTGCTANAAAGCTTATTTCGTGTCGTCCATGAGCAATGAGTCATATTTGGAACGCCATTAGAACATTAAATTTGATAACAAACGCCACGGTACGGTACTTCCCCCCATTTCGATCACGGGAATGTCTTATAAAGTAATCAAGGGTAATGAATTACCTATCTAATTGAATTCCAGCAGCCATTCCCACAGAACAAAATGTATTTGAAAATGTTTGTAGATTTTTGTTGTTTCCGAAATTAGACTGTAATTTACACGAGAATTACGTTAATTACATAAAGTATTTAATGTAGTCGAAACATATGAAATTGAAACGAAAAATTATTTAAATTGTTTAGTTAAAATTTTTGAAATTATACAAAAACGTTCTAAGTGCCCTGTAAAATAGTTTGTATTTCATTTAGTTATATACACATATGTATTGTAAAGTATACAAAATTTTAATGGATTATTAGTAGACTTGAGAACAACAATTCTATGAAACCCTACTAGACTTCAAATGGAACATAATCATTGCATTTAAAAATTACATACTTTTTCTATTAAAAATTAATAAAACTATATGGAATTTCAGGGACAAAAGAAAATTTTGTAAAAAAAAAAACACAAAAAATCCCTAAAATTAAGTATTTGTTGTCGTTTGAACGTTATCTTCGATACGCATACTGAAAGTGATTGCTAGATTATGTTTGTCATAGTTGTTTTCGATAAGGATCATCATCCAATACAATTATACATATTAGATGGCAATATTATGCTATTACATAATATATTATATATACAGTACTAAGGAAATATGTGCCGCGCGTATTGCTGCACTCGACGATGAACCACGAACTATTCGTATTCGTACACTTTGATACAACGCTAATTAGGTATATTATGATTGTAGTTGTAACGACCGTATCAAATTGAAATCTAATGACATTTTTATGCTGATAAATTACATATTTCTAAAAATAGTGATAAATAAAAACGTGAAAATTACAAAACTTAAAACTCTTTGTTGACTCTCACCTCACAGCCACAAGTCCTCACGGTACTTGCCGCTCTCGCGAAACGATTTGATCATCTCCATCACCACCACCTCCTCCAGGTGCAGTTCGCGCATCATGCAACCGGCAATGGCGGCTTGTAGGGATTTCGATATAACGGCACCGTCGGCACACAGGTACAGCGTCGTCGTCGGTTCCATCAAGAACTCGACAAACTCTTTGGCGTTCGCCTCCAACAGCTCTTGCACGTAACGGTACGCGGAGATGGGCTCGCGCGACAAACTCTCATGGTAGCGCTGGAGAACGCCTTCCTTGTGCAGCTTCATTAGGTAATCCCTATACAAAACGCTCTGCTTTGTGGTGGCCCCCGCAAAAAGCCATGTTGTCCCCTGCGCAGCTCCCTCCGCAATAAAGTGCTGCTTGTGCTCGAGGAAACCAATGAAGGGAGCCACAGCAGTGCCAATGCCAATGAGGATTTGATTGGTGGCCACATCGTCGGCGGTGTAACGAAACTTATTCGCTGCCCTCAGGTACATGTGGACTTTGGGCGACAAATGCCTGTACTCCTTAGGGGGGGACTTTGAGGCCTTTGCCAAGAGCATGGCTGTGGTGACTCCGGGCTTCTTCGGCCGTACGGAGTAAATGATCCGCATGGTGTCCCCGCTCGTTAGGGGGCTGTTGGCAATCGAGTATGGTCGTGGCATCAGGCGGGGCAGATGCTGAACTAGCAATGCAAAAGGCACCTTACACGTCATACACAACGACAGCAATTCGATGAGCGTTAAGCCCTTTTCCAGGAACAGCGCATTGTAGTGCGCACTACCCTCCTTGGACGACAGGCAATTGAGGAATTCGCGTTCGTCCTTGTTGTCGCAGTACTGAGCCAGCGAGCTGAGGAATTGCTTCTTGGGGACGGCGTTCAAGTCCAAGCAGTCTTGTAGGATTTCATGCGGTGTCGACACCTCGGGTATATAAGGAGGCACCAGCGTGGCTTTCTTGCCCTCTTGGGGCAGTGCTTGCACATGGCATTTGGAAAACGCCTTCGATTCAAGGTCGGTGGCTATCAGGAATCTATCGATGATGTCTGCGGGATTCGATGGCAATATGGCCACAGTGTCGCCGGGTTCATAGTCCGTTAAGTGCTATACAGAAATTTAAGCATTAACATTTATATGTGGTATATTTTTGTTGTTGAAACATACAGAGCTGCATTCCAAAGTTAACTCTTCGACCCGCTTTGTATTCAGCTCTTCGACGGCTTGGACCAATTCAACGGAGTCATTTATTGTTACATCAACTACCGCACTGCGGGCAAATGGAAATATGAGGTTCTCGCAACGTTGTTGAGCATTTTGACAACTCGAATTTACCTATAAAACGTAAAAGTGCTATTGTTAATCTGAATTATGGTAAACATCTATGGCATCCCCCTTACCTGATAGTTGTCGTTGAACACAATTTCAAACTTGATTGGTATAGGTTTGGCGGCTACATATTTCTCCAATATGTAGTCTTTAATGTTAATATCAGTTTCAGAAGGCATTATTATTTAATGTTGTGTGTTGGATTATAACATATTGCACAAGATTGTTGTTAAACCACGCTTTTTCTAAACAGCTGATTTGTTATAATATGTTGTTGTTTTGCTAATAGTGCGTCTGGTTTGTTGTTTGATTGATATCGATCAATGGCATTCCATATCTATCACCGATATACTGAAACCAGTAAATGAACTCTTATAAACGAAACAACCAAAGCAATTCCCCAATAACACTTTAATAATAAAATAAAGTTAACTCAAATTGAAAAGATTATTCTTGTAAATTGTATGTTATAAATATTTAAAATTTGTAAGTGTTTGAGCATAAACACTTCTTTACATGCATAAAGGGTGCCTACGTCCTATATGCTTAGTATATTTTATCGTGGACTCGACAATGACATTTTGAATTTCTTTTTTTCCCACTCATGATACAACAGCTGTTTACCAGAGCCGGTCAATAAGCGATAACTTTTAGACGAGTTATGAAAATAGAGGATTTCCCAAATTCTCATTGAATTATTTAGAATTTTTTAAAATTAGCTCATTTCGGGTTTTTCCCAATACAAAATAACACAGAAAAACACTTACTACAGTATTTTTACAGAAAATTCTAGAAATATCTGAGTTATCGGCCCAAATACCATCACTAGCATGACACCAGCTGTCAAAGCCATCGTGAACAACGAAATTCCTCTAACAAACGCAAAATACTAAAAAATTACAAATATTTTCTAAAACTTCCTTAAAATGTCCAAAACAAAGGAAAAACACGAAAGTGATGATGAGTTTCAAGATGCTTTAAGTGAT
>JXPZ01003453.1:3888-13985 GCA_001014575.1 Themira minor
ACCCTCCGCCTCAACCTCACGTCAGACATCGTCGGGCGCCGGCTGTAGCGCCAATTCGCGCGACAACCTCGACGACAACGCATCGACCGACGATGTGGCCGACGGCGGCCACGGTGCCGGTGGCGGCGGCGGCGGTGGCATTGGCGGCAGCAGTCGCAGCTGTGACAGCTATCTGTCGATGACACGGCAGCTGCAGATGCAGTTGCAACACCAACGGCGGCTGCTCTCGCTGGAGTTGTCGCCAACGCCATCGTCGTCGTCGTCGCCGGCGGNCCATTCGACCAGTGCGAAAGCGAAAACCAAATCGAAACCAAAACCCAAACCAAAATCGAAGTCGCAACGCACAGCAAATCGCCCCAAGGCGAAAACGAAGCAAAATGAGGATAGAGTTAGAACAATGTTGGGCATGAATGGAATCGAGACTTATAGAACCGATGACGATGATTTTCACAATAGCTTAGACACAAACAATCTCTATGGTGAAGCAAATCGAAATGTGGATGGTGATGTTGATGGTGGCGGCGGTGGTGGTGGTGATGTTGATGTTGATGGTGATGTTGATGGTGGTGGTGGTGGCAATTATCATCATGACAATCATCATCTCAATCATCTACATATTGGTGCACTGCCGACACCAGCCAGTGAAACTCCTAGATTTGCGGTAAACACACAAAAAAAACATTACCAAAAAACCAAAAAAAAAATTTAAGAAAAATAATTCAATGTTCCCTTCTATTCACACTGTTCTCCGCCCCTTCCCCACACGAAAATAACACCACATTTCAAACAACTACAGTCATCATCCATGTGGAAACGCCATCAGCCAAACCACACCAAACAAGAAAACAAGCGCATTGGTTTGTGTTTTTGTGTTCCGTTAACGTTCCCGTTACCATTGCCGTTACCGTTCGTTCGTTCGTTTGTTATTTGTAACTAAATGTTGTATTTCTTTCAAACTATTACAATTGTTGTTCGAATTCGGCTATTTTTTGTTACAAAACAAATATTGTACTCTACTTTATAATTTTTACCTTTACTGTGTGTGTATTGAAATACTTTTTGTTTGTGTAAAGTCAAAGTAAGGTTAGTTTATAAAGGCCCAGATAAAACTTACCCCAATTGACCAATTCAATTCGGATTATAAAAAAACTTAGTGTTTTTTTGTACTAAGCGAACAAAATTAAAGATTTTGTAAGAGCAAAGTCGAACGTAAATTTTGATATAGTAAAATATTTTTTTTTTCAATTGATTCGTCTTTTGAAGGTGTTATCTTACTGAATTCCAAACTGTAAATGAAATTAAACATATGGTATTACCAGATGGAAACAATTTTGCAATATAAAAAAAAAAGAGACTACTAGATTTTGCAATCACTCAAAATATATTTCAGCATACACACATCAAACAATCCCTCGGTCCATCCAAACAAAATATTATTAGGTTAAAACGTTCATATAATTGGTTTTAAATACCTTTACGGGCATTGATCGATGTGGTTTTGTAAATTAGGTTTTGTAAATTACAACAATTTCCTATTATTNGTTCATATAATTGGTTTTAAATACCTTTTACGGACATTGATCGATGTGGTTTTGTAAATTACAACAATTTCCTATTATTCTTTCAAACTGTTATTCGTTTTCCTTTATGTATCTTTCGCTGGTAAACACTATCCTTTCTGTGTTTCTCTGTTTGTGTGTTTTAGCAAAATTTTCTAATTTATTCTCTACCAAAATATGAGCTAATAATATTGAAAAAATTAAAACAACGAAAACCTAACCAAAAAACAAGAACACTTAACAACACAGACATCAAAAACTTGTAATGTAATGTAAACTGCCAGCAAATTGGGTGGTGACCAGTTTACAGAGCTGTTAAGATTACAGTGTATATATAGAACAGCTCTCAACAGTACTACCAGCAATGGCGATGCTGTTAATTTAACATTATTTTAATACAGCAAGTCTTCCAGTGTCGTTTACATGTACGAGTACTAGCCATCGTTTCAGGATATATAAATCAGATTCCATTAGCAAAATTCTGAAAATAAGAAAAATGAAAATAAAACGCCTAGTGTTTTGTATATGCCCAGTCCTCTTCCTTCCACCCAAAACAAATGCACACACATGAAAGACTACACGAAGAAAACAAACAGAAACACACACACTCATACACAAACTCGCTATGATAACGAAATGAAAGCAATATGGCGGTGATACAGTTCCCTATTAAAAAATTATATATTCAAACTCGATTTTGAATCTCAGAGTTAACGTACTGTATTGTGTATAAATAATTTCTTTCGATTAATTATGATTTATTTTGATCTTGTATACGCTCGTTCCTTCAATAAAATATTTTTAAGAACATAACAACATTTATATATTACAATATTTACTAATGACCGTTGTCACTGTCTCTCTATTGATACTCTTGAAGAATATGATTTTTTGTTACTGTTTTTGTCTCTCTATAATGAACGCTCTGCAACATACAATTTTCTTTCGTTTCACAAAATCCTATACTAATCCCATGTAGGACGGCGCAGACAAATTGAACTTGGAAAATGCATAATCAATTGGTTGCAATTCGTGTGAATTTTAAAATTTATAAATATCGTAAGAATAACATTGAAAGAATTCGGCACTGAACGTAATACGCTACACGTAAAACGATGACTAAACCACGCATAATTCGGCATAAATACATTACAAAACGCAAATTCAACAAGTGAACAGCGAGCATTCCCAAAAAAAAAACAGAGAATTCTTATAAGTAATACTNACAAGTGAACAGCGAGCATTCCCAAAAAAAACAGAGAATTCTTATAAGTAATACTNCAAAATGATTTTTGCATGCGAAATCTCGCTGTTCACGGGCGNTAAAATGACTTTTGCATGCGAAATCTCGCTGTTCACGGGCGCCGGGAAAGCATTTGAAAAAAATAACTCTCCTCGTTTCTCAAATCAAAAGAGCACAACACCGACCATGCCAAAAACAAAAACAACATAATTCAATTTTAGTAAAATGCTTCTGCTCATTTCTCACACATCGTCGATATATTGCTAATGCCAACGCTAAAGCTCGCTTGCTNTAAAAACAAAAACAACATAATTAAATTTTAGTTTAATGCTTCTGCTCCATTCTCATACATCGTCGATACATTGCTAATGCCAACGCTAAAGCTCGCTTGCTGCTCTCTTCTCGTAAACGCATTGATGTGACAAAGTGCATCTTGGCCTCTCTCTATTTCTAATTTAATCTCTCTGTATGCTTGCAAACATGTAATTACAAAAACAAAACTGCTTAACATATGTAAAAACGTCTCCTACTAAAAAACCCGTCAGTAAACATATTTTTATTATTGTTTGTAAATCAAAAAACACTAACCATTTGAGACTCATAAATCAATTACCATTTTTTTTGTAATAAGCAATAATTAATTCATTTCGGTTTTAATTTGAACACGTATGCGAGCAATCCTGGCTTGAAACGCTTTAAAATGGTAAACGATAAACGTTTGCCGATAACTGGCCTAATTACAACAACAAAACATTTCTCTCTCTATCTCTTATTCTGACTCTCTATTATAATACAATTTATTTTGATTATTTTTTTTAGATTTTTGATACATTTTTTCGTCACCCTCTTGCCACTTACACACAAAGTTAAGAAAATTACCACTCAAATCACTCTCTCTCTCTCTACTAAGCTTATTGAACACATGAAATTCGTACAACTTTTTGTTTGTTTTGCAATTCTGTGTCGTGCTAGTGTGTAATGCGTTGTTTTTTTTTCGCGGCCGCAGGTTCTCGAAGACCAAGTCTAGCGTCCGTGCACAGCACCAGTTCGTCCGTGCGCAGCTACAGCATGATGCGTTTCGAGAAGGAGGCCCAGCAGAAGGAGATACGCCAGGAGATGAAGTTGCGTCTGGCCCGGCTGCAGCAGCAACAGCAATTACACCAAAACAAACCACAAATTGTTATCGGCGACACACTGCCACCGGGCGGTGGCCTCTTCAGCGCCGGCATACAACATCATACGCATCATCAACAACAACAACAACAGCAACATTTACATGGCACAATCGGCACGGGCGGTGTACTGAGCCGCATAACAATGACCTCAACGCCCAGTCCTCTGACGCCCAACTCAACGGATGAGCTATTGCCGTCGGTGGATGAACTGCAAGAGGTAAGGCGGCCCAAGAGACATTACGAAAGTGTGGCAATTGATTGAAATTTACTTAGTACCCCCCACCGGATGTGGTGCATGTGAAAGCGAAGCCGATCGATTCGAGTGACACGAAAATTACGTCCGGTGGTGGTCCATCGACGTCTGCCGCATCCGCATTAACGCAATTAGCCGAGACGGCTGCTTACATCGGGCCTTGCAGTTCGTCAACGGAAGCGCTTTAAAAACAAACACTATGGTGTACGGCAGCAATTGCTGTTGTCTTTTTCGTTTTTTTCTGTTTAAAGTGTTTAAGAATTTATGCATAAGAGTAGAATAACTGCAGCATATTGAAATGTTTTCATTTTCAACGAAGTAAGGAGTTCAGTTTTTTGCGTGTACCTTAATGTGTATTGTAATATGTAACGTAATTTGTTTTACGAATTATGAAAACACTAGAATGAGCAAGTTTTATGTTTTAAAGCAATGACGTTCTAAAGGGGTGATCAATGCATGATTCTAACCAAATGTTCGACTGTTGATTAACAGAGGCCATCAATTGTATGATTGATCAATTCAAATTTCACCGTTTATGTTATGTGTGCGCTTACACACAAATCGCCATATCAATCTAAGAATTTTCGATTATCAATTCAATGTTCATACTTAACAGCAACAGTGGTGAGCTTTGTTAAGGTGTATAAGTTGGCACACGATCATTCCCAAAGGCAGACAAAACGAAAGAAATTCAATATGATTTATTTTTTCGTTTGTGTTACGTTAAAAACGATTCAGAACTTTTGTGTTTGTATAGAGCAAAAAAACAAAAAACAAAACAAAACTAGTTAGTTTAGTGAAATTGCATAGCTAGTACTTAGGTCTTAGCATAGAGGAAGAAAAGAACACAATTTAAAAATTAACTAGAAAATCAACAATAACGGTGCCTGGATTTGGCAAGGCGCGTGGTGAATTAGAAAGAAAATATTCAAAAATTAAACAATAATTACGTTTACACTTAAACTTAGAGTAATTACAATAATAGTATACATAAACGATGAATTGAAATTGATTGAAAGTTTGTTATATTGTGTATTGCCGCGAGTGTTCTTATGAATAAAATCACAGTACATGTAGTGTATTGTGTGGCGTGTGCCATGACACAAAAAGCAATGCATATGAGTGGGCTCTCAATGAGCACAAGCCATCCAGCAAGCAGCCAAGCAAGAGAGCTTAAAACTATTGAAGCATTGAAATGCATTGAGAGTGCCTCTCTCTCGCTTGACGAAAACAATTACAATTAGACAGCCCGTATACACGAAAGGACGGCAATTTGCAAAGCTTGGCCAGAGCAGCAACAACATTATTGATGTTCTATATTAGTAATTAAAGAGAGCCACTTGAGGCAAACGAAAACCTCGCCAATTGAAAAATCAAAGACGAAAAACACACAAATCACACGAAATCGTAATAATTTTACACCTGAGGGACTCTCTCGAAGACAAGAGTAAAATTGTGCAAACATTTCCGTGAAATTAGACAGAGAGTGCAGCAGCGGTGACATTAGTGAGATTTTCAATAAACTTAATTTTGAATAAAAACTGTTTGAAATTCAATGGAACTAGTAACCTGATACAACACCACTAAATGTCATTTCACGCACTCCAATGTTCTCATTGCCATTGAAAGAAATAATGTTAAAGGTAACAGAGAGCAAAAGCCGTTGTTAATATTTAAGAGAAATTGTGTCTGGATTTATTAAGAAAAATTGCAATTTTTGAATGAACATCAAAAATAAGTACACATGTAGTTTTAATTTTAGAGAGAACAAGTGTACACATTTATGCTGTATTAGAGAGAGACTTTGTATTGTTCAAGAAGGGTCTTCATTGAATTGTTGTTGTCGGCACTCACCCGTTAACTTAATAACAGTATTATTTACAACTACGAATAAATAAAAAATTCAAAACATATGTACTTTAAGAAGAGTAAGAGAAGACAAACCGTCAAAGAAAATGAACAATTTTTGGAAATGAATTGAAAAATACCCTTTGAATTTTTAGGCACATTGTTATTGTTTTGCCTATAAGCCGTCTAAGTACTGTGTTTTGTTGTTGTAGCAAATAATCGAAAATGTCCGTGAATTTCTAGCATTTCTTTAGAGAATTTATTTGGTGGCTATTGTTATTGTTGTTGCTCACAGAACGAGACACTTTGTGTGTGTACGTATAGTATTTAATTTGTTGTTATTGCCTATTATTGCCTGTTGCCGCCGTTACACAAATGAGCTATTAATATTTAATTGTGTTTGTTGTTGTTGTTGCTATTGCCGCATACGAGCCTACATAATTGCCAGTGTGTGGCGTCAGCAACAACAACAAAGTCTTCAATGCCGCCACACGAAAACAAATATAACAACAACATNCTATTGCCGCATACGAGCCTACATAATTGCCAGTGTGTGGCGTCAGCAACAACAACAAAGTCTTCAATGCCGCCACACGAAAACAAATATAACAACAACATAATTATTTAAATTTTCCTCGAGAATATGTCGCATATTACTTNACAACAACATAATTATTTTAATTTTCCTCGAGAATATGTCGCATATTACTTTTGAGCAAAAATTCGCGTTTGCTATTTTTAATGTGGGTTTTCGTTGTTTTTCTGTGCAAATTTACATATGTGTGGGTGTTTTTTGTTTTCATTTTTGTTTATTTTAGGGACATTGTCGCGTCTAAACGAATTTTCGTTAATATTTTCAGTGTTTCCCTTATTCGTCATTAAATGTCAGTGGCCATTGCAAGACTTTCTCATGCATATTGTTTTGTCATCTGAGCAAACGGTCCCCAAGCGATGCGGTTGTTTTTCGCAAATGAGCAGAATTCTTTGTACTGACAGCAAAATGTATTAGATTAACCTTTCAGACAACCAACAACACCACCAACAAATAAACACGAAAATATCAAAGAACATACACAATGATTATGTATAACAATGAAAATTTCAATGAAAAGAAAATTTCGAATTTTTTTATAAATAATTTGTTGGTCTTTTTAAATTGTATGATAATAGGGCATATCAAAAAGCGATCTACTACTACTGGACACCTTTATGAATATATCTATCTATGTATATAATATAATTTTATATATAGTTTCAAAAAAGTCTAAGAAAATGTAAACTAGCCAAAAACAAAAACAAAATTCCTAATTCCACTATAAATTGAATTATGCTAGCGCTTGTGTGCTCGTAGGGGAAGAATGTGTTTATTTTAATAACACTCTTAACATAAACACAAATTTAATGCATCAATAAATTGAAAAACGACCATTCCGTCTGGGTCCACCTTGGTCGTGTCCAACAGATTTCCAATCGGTCTTTCTATGGTAAAATATGTGAACACTCTTCGGCTAGTTTGCTCTCGCTTTACACATTGCAGCAAAATAGTANGCCTGTTGCAAAATAGTATTCATTAAGTTCGAAAGTTCTCTTCTGTTCCGTTAGCTATGCTCAATATCAACGAGCGAGAACGCNACATTGCAGCAAAATAGTATTCATTAAGTTCAAAAGTTCTCTTCTGTTCCGTTAGCTATGCTACTTAATATCAACGAGCGAGAACGCAAACCTGATACAGCTCATACAACAGCTTACATAGTTCTAGCTGTACTCGCTGATTGCAATTTTTAACAGTTCATCTTAGTATCGCTGATCATGATGCCTCTGTTCTTCTCCCCCACCCGCACAAGCGTTGGCGTTTATACATTCGCCGTCTGAGGCTCGCCTTTGATTCACACAACAAAAATTGTTATTGGCTAGCCAAAAGTCTCTCTAATAAAAGCGTAATTGTGTGCTCATCCAATAATCGATAAATGTGAAAGTTTACAGTGAATTTATTGTTTGTAGTGAATTGAATTCAAATTGAAACATTTAATGAAATATTAAAAACTAGTATTATTATGATTGTCATTGTATTATTGCGTGTGGGCATCTATGAACATGTTACGAGTGTTTTATTTGCCAACAACAACAATTTTGTTTATTATGTGAATTTTAGCAAACAATAACAGTTTAGCTGGGTAATTCTAATGCAAATGGTATTAACAATAATTTCAATAAAAATTAAATATACTGCAACAGCAACAACAACAAGATAATTAGAATACAAATTTTTAGTAAATATAGTATGAGTAAATAAATATTTTTTATTGAACCCAAACAACAACAAAAAATTACTCAAATTCCGGCTAATAAATGAAAATTCAAAATTTGCAACAAAAAAATTGAATTCCTTAGAACAGAATTAATTTCAATTTCACTTCTTAATCACTGGCGTTCGGTTTCTGCTGAACACAAAAAAATTCCACATTTTTTTCCAANTTAATCACTGGCGTTCGGTTTCTGCACAGACACAAAAAAATTCCACATTTTTTTCCAACCANTGAACACAAAAAAATTCCACATTTTTTTCCAACCAATTTGATCATCAAACTTTATTCCATTCTCATTGTTGTCTCACATATATAGTACAAATAATTGTGTTTCATTGTCTTTTCCATAGTTTGTTAGAAATTCAAAGTAAATCAAATAAAAACCAACATTTACAATACATAATTTAATTATGTTCATACATACATATGCAAAAAACAATTAAATTGCCATTAAGAATACCCGATGTGTGTCCATGTGTCAGCAAATGTACCTTCGAATATCGAATTTCCATTGCATGTGCTTAATCGGAGGGTTCGCCAAAGCATCAGAGTCAGCAGAAGTGGGGAATAGATGGTGGTAATGACACTGCAAAAGACAAAGAGACAACATATTACCGTAAACTCAAAATGTAAACATAANAAGTGGGGAATAGATGGTGGTAATGACACTGCAAAAGACAAAGAGACAACATATTACCGTAAACTCAAAATGTAAACATAAGCATTTCATGTTAAAAAAAAAGAGAATCTTCGGTCAAATTTATGCTCCACATTGAAATAACAGCGGTCATTAANCGCATTTCATGTTAAAAAAAAAAAAAATCTTCGGTCAAATTTATGCTCCACATTGAAATAACAGCGGTCATTAACATTACACGAGAATGACTGAATGGTGAATGTTAGCGTTAGTAGGGAACAGAGGAATCGCTTGCAGGCGAGTGTAGAACTTCACAGTATACTAACAATACAATGATATTATGTTATTGTACACAGTTTAGAACTAAATTTTCGCAGCCCATCTCCGCAATTTTAAAGAAATGTTTATTATGAGTGCACATAAAATGTACACATTTGGAATCCGTTTGGCGAAAACTTAAATACCATTGAAAATGGGCTAAGAAATTAGCCTCAATAATATGGCAAAAAGCAAAAACAAATTGGCACACATGCGAGTGTGTTATTGTAGTGGGCGATAAGGAGAGACGCCAATCCCATTTCAAGATTGGCAATGTGCACGCACACCGAACAATCCACAAAAACACATAAAATAAACAAAAAAAAAAACCGCTTTTATCTTCAATTGGGCTATAGCATTTTGAAATATGTGCATTTAAATGCAATCGCACATATTACTATCAAAACAAAAAAACCGCCAGACAAATCCCAAGATAAGTTCGCACTACATAGAAACGAGGCAAATTCACATTCATTGAGAATCGCAGCTGCAATTCAGTGAAACGATGATTTAGTGTTCTCAAATGTGAACCGAAATGCATGAGGTGACGTGAATCGAGAGATCAATACTAAAAATAAAACTAAAATTAGCAATGCAATACGGAGAGTGTAACTGGGAATGCCAACCATATGGGAGAGCAGCAAAAGACAGCGGCCTGTAATGATATCTGACGCTCTATTACATATGTAGTTATATCGTTAGCAGTGAGCGAGAGTAACAGCTTTGATTGGTTGATTGATTTCATTGATTGAGCACAC
>JXPZ01003473.1:7356-20912 GCA_001014575.1 Themira minor
CGGGGTGCGCAAGATACAGCCGAAACGTTCGGGGGTGAGTGAAAATGCCTAACGGAGGCATAACGAAAATCGTTAAATATTTGTTATCTAATGGGTGTCGTAGTTGGGTGCCCGCAAACCTGGTGGCTTGGGGGCAACAAAGGTGAAAACTAATTTCGCTGAAATCGAGCAGCGCGCTTATTTGGCAAACCAGTGCAAGGAGCCATCCGCGGTGGTTGCCTCACACGACAAACCCATGACCGAGGAGGAAGAACTGGAGTCGGTGGCCAGCATGCGTTTGGCCTACCAGGACTTGTCGTTGCAGAAAACCCGCGAAGAGGCCAAACTGAAGACAATCGACCCGGCTAAGGCTAAGCAAATGGAGCGTCTGGGCATGGGCTTCAACTTGCGAGGGTGCGTTCCGTTGTGCATTTAGCATGCGAGTTCAGCTGAACTGTATTGAGCTTTTATTTCAGATCGGACGTTTCGCATTCGGCCCTAAGCGACATGGAGACCATCCAGCAGACGGCCGCTCCGAAAGTTTCCAACCAATCGAAGCTTTCCTCTTTCGATGGCGACAACTTTTTCAACGACTACTCACCATCCATGTACAGTGGCGGCGGCAATGGAAATGGTAACGGCAACGGCAATAACTCCAATTTGAGCAAAATCGAGAAGCATGAATTGGACATGATGGGTTTTGAGACAATCGAACCGATTGGTGGCACACATTCCAACATCACCTCGATGTTTTCGCGTGGGGACAATGACGAATACAAAGGGCCGACTGCCGTGGCGGCAAATAAGCCATCAACACAAATCCCTTACGGCACTGGCTATGACAGTTATGCCCGCCAGAACACGAAGAATACCGGCAATGAGAGTGGCGAGGACAATGCGGCTCAACGGAAATTCGGTGGCGCCAAGGGTTTCGGTTCGGATCAGTTCTTCGGCAACGAGCAGTCCCAATCGGATGTCTCATCGAATTTGTCGCGTTTCCAGGGATCGAATAGCATCTCGTCGTCTGACTACTTTGGCGACGGCAATGCAATGGGCAATCGTGATCAAGCAAAAGGTGTGCAAACTGGGCGAATAGAAATGAATTACATCTATTAAATATATTTCTCTCTCATCATCAGGTTATTCGACAGCGGTGAATTTTCAGGCCCCTGATTTGGACGATGTCAAGGAGAGCGTGCGCCAGGGTGTCCACAAGGTGGCCGGACGCTTAAGCTCGTTGGCCAACGACGTGATGTCCTCGTTGCAGGATAAATACGGTTATTGATAGCGGGAGGTTTAACGTGCGACCACAACCTCGACTTCAATGACCACACAAACAACGCAAAACAAACTCAAAGGAAGAGTAAATTGTGCACTCAGCTTTGTCCAACTTTGAAACAAATTAGATGATACTATTTAGATATTTCCCATTACCACACAATAAGGAAATCGTTAATGTAAGAGCCCTTTCGGAGCTCCAACAAACACTTTGTTTCCAAGTACACTCTCGGTACCAAGACCAACACCATATATTTCAATATATTACATTTTTATTATTACATACATACACCAATATATACATATACCTTATATTAAAAAGATTATGATTGGTCTTAGCAAAGACTCATTGTAATAAACCGACAGAAAACTAATTTCGCTAATGAAACTTTATAAGCGAAGAGCGAAAATTTCCAATTAAATCAAACAATAAAAAGCTATCTATTCTTCATAAATATACGAACGTGTAATGTACATACCACTAGTTGTAATTATACCCGAAGGAAATGCAAGACCGACGACACTACAGTAAAACACAAAGCTATCGGTAGCAGTGTAGATATTTTCTTTACAATTCTGTGGAATGTCTCCACCGATAAACGAATTGCATTTCTTATCAGAGCAAATATCACGTGTATAGTTTATTCTGGTGTTTTGTTGAGCACTGTATGTGATCATATTTAACTTGAATAGAGAACAATTCGAAATGTGAAATATATTTAGTGGCAATTGCATTTCGGTAGCAATTTTAAAGTTCTTCACTCCACAAATATTTACATATGTATATTTGTTACGCATACATTTTGAATGGTGGCACCCTCGCTTTGTTAGATTGGTATAAAAGATCATCACTCCAATCCTCGCTCTAAGATTTCACTCCAACTTGCCAGTACTGCACCAAAAGAGAATTTCCCTGTATTCCAGTTCAGAAGTTTCTTTCCAAATCCTCTTGGTTTCGTTAATATTGCTGGAAAGCATGCCATTGATTTAAAAAATATGAACTTAATCACAGAGAAACACCATTCGTAGTGTAGATTATGTCACTCCAATATATATATTTGTATATATACCTAAACGTGCATATTCGTATAGACATTTAAAGTTGTAGAAAGCCTTCATATTAATAAGTGAGAAACACTAAATGTGTGGGTTCGAAAAGAAAATAATTTTGTTTATGTTTGTTTTAAAGATAAGTTGTCCAATAAATTGGATAAAAGGCAAAAGCACGAGGATAAAAGGAATTTATTTTAGTTTTTTATTTTAATATTTCTTTTACATATCGCTTGTCTTTATGGTCGTCATTGATAATTGGACTAATTGTATGCAGAATTTCTTTTAAACAAAAGAAGAAGTATGGAATTTTTTAAGTTTACAGACTGAGCAGCAGATGGTGTGTATCTGCTGTTCGTCCGTAAATATGAAAAATATTTAAAATATGTTAATATTAGCATTATTTTTTTTACAAAGTTAAGTTAATTTTGTTAGTTCCAAAGGCAATCGCATCCGAGTTAGATCAGTTAATGCATTGTGGTCGTGAGCACTTGGTTTTTAGTGTCTCCTGCTGGGACTGGTACGGGAACGAGTCGATGGGCTTGGGGAACCATAGGCAATGGCATGACTGGTGGCTGAGCCGCCCTCGCCGGTGCTGAACGAGTTCGCGATAGCAATGGCACCCCCGCTGGTGCCTCCGAAGTCAATCGGGAAGAATGTGCCCTGTGGTGTGGGGTTCTTGGCCTTGGCGCAGCCGGTGCATGGGGCAGACTTGGCGGGCTTTACGGGTTTCTTGGCCAACACTGGACGACGGGCGATTGGCACGCGTGACGACTTCTTAGGAGCAACTGGGACGGGAGCAACTTGTGTGTCGTCATCCTCTTCGACTTCATCGTCGCTGTCTTGGGCGGCGGCGGCGTCAGCATTCTCAGAGTCGTCCTCTTCGGCGGCATCATCGTCGCCAGACTCCTCGGAAGCTTGCTCCAATTCAACGTAGACTTTCTTCTTGGCGGGCAAATAACGTTTGGGTGGAGTAGCGACGGGGGCAATGGGTGCGGGAGCTGGCAGTTCAGATTCGACGGTAACTTCACCTTGGCCGGCGGCAGACTCGGACTCTTCGGCGGCAGCCTCGAATTGATATTCACGGGGCACTTTAGCGGCATCGTCGCCGACAGCCGGCAGTTCGTCTTCCAACTGGACGGGCTCCTCTTCGGGGTAGGCTTCGGCCACAGAGCTGGCTCCATGGGCGCCACTCGCCACACCGAGCACTTCTTCCCCGGTGGTGATATCCAGCACTGGTACGGCGGCAGCCACACCCGTTTCTGTGTGATCGCAATCTTTATTGGATATAGTCTTTTAGCAAACATGTGGAACTAAACTCAAGGAGCTTGAGCCCGTCGCGTTAACGTACCTTTCAAGTAGGTGCCGCTGGCGATTGTTTCGCCAGTCACCAAAGCGGCAGCGGCCTGAGTGGAACGAGCATGGCCTCGTGAGGGCTGCACATATTGCACGTACATCATGCGTTGCGGAGCCGAGTACCAAGAGGCCGCGGAGGCAGGTTGCTGATAGTACACCATCCCTAATGCAAGGCAAAGAACAACGATCAATTAACGTGTACATGCTTTTTAGTCGCGATCAATATTTTCGATGCCGTTTAGACTGAACTTTAGTTTTTGCTTTCTTGCGGTGAAATTGTATTAAATCGAAACGTACTTTTTCGGGCGGGCAGGGCATGGCTGCTGGCGATCAGGCCGACGACCACGAACAAGGCGAGGGATAAAACGGCTTTCATTTTGCGTTTCGTTGCTTTAATATGGATATTAGCGATTCGAGAGCCTGTGGAGCTTTTTTGCTTGAAATCGAAACAGGATACTATTGAGGTTTTTACACTGTGAGGGGATCAACACTGGAGCTAAACTTAACACTTAAGTTTCCACCAAAGAAATGATGCCTTTTCAGCGATTCGCGTTAGATTTATATACGAAAATTTTTGCAAATCGAAGCGACGACAATGACGAACGGACCTGACCAAAGCTGACCGAAATGTTTTGCTTTTTATTTTTCCTCATTGTGATTGTTTATTTGTGAAGCTATCATAGTTGATGTACATGTACACTCGATCTCGAGTTGCGGCCACTGGGCAACCAGGCTATTTAGCATGCACAGAACGCGCTCATAGTAATCTTACCGCATCGACCAGCTATTCCCACCGCGACAGTTAGTGCCCATAGGTGCATATATTAGCCTCTTTGTCATTCTCGACGCTTCGGCGTGACTCGATGCGCGAACGCTTTGAGACGGCTTCGGTCCGTTTCCCATCCAGGCTGCTCCTGCGGCCATTCATCCCAACGTAAGTCAATCCTAAAACAATAGAGATGTACTATCTGGCGGTTTGTCACCTGTCGTATATTAACCGGCGTGCTGGCATTTGTGTCGTTACGATTTATGAACGTCTGTAAAGACAAAATCGAATTCTGTCCCTAATTTCAAATGAAATTATTTATATTTATTGAATATTTGAGAGTTATTCTTTGGTTCCCATTAATGGTATGGTTAAGTGTTGTAAAAATTGAAATAATTTCGGTTAGCCATTACGATTGCCGACAGCCATACTGTATTGCGTCAATGAATTATAATTTATCGCACATTCGTAAATTTCGCATAAAATACCACATTGTGGTCGTGGTGATTGTTATGCCTATTTTCTTGGCGCATGTTTTAAATAAAAATCACACTGCCGCCTTTAAGGTCATATTTGTGTGGATTTAGTTTTTGACTTTCAATTGTCGTCTCAGTTTTTTTTAATCTGAGCAAGGTAAGGGTTAGGGTTTCCCGAGACCGCCACCTATTAGGGGGCCCAATGCGTATGGTCAGTATTGTGATCGGCATTTAAATTAATATAGATAGGCTATACATAGATAGGTATATTCCTATATACATACATAATCGAAACAAATAATCAAAATTTTTGACCGCGTAAACAAAATAAAAACACAATCAATCGACATGCCCAGAATACTGAAATTCGCTCAGGGAAAAACAACGAATACGTCATGAGTGGCAAGTCGACCAAATGCGTGCACATGGAATTGGAAAGTTGCTTTGTTTGTGTAGAATCTGTGCAGAGAATTTGTGATTTTAACCTTTTAAAGAATTTTATAAACTAAGTCCGACGATTTGGTAAAAATTATAATTCTGAAACTCTTAAATAAAAGGTCTAAGTACCCGTCTTCGAGATGAAAACTATAGTATAACACCCAATTAGAAACATTTAGGAACATTTCTTGAAATGTTTGTTAAAACTGCTGAATGTTCAATCTTAATAGGCAAATATGCATTTGAAATTGTTTAAAGATTGCATAATTGAGCACCGAAGTCCATCGATTCGGACAGACTGGCCTCCCAGTCAGATCGATGCAGCGAAAAACGCATGCGTAATGCAAATGCAGAGAGGAAGTTTGCTTGAAAACGTGCGTGAAATATTCATGTGTCTGCATTGATGGGGCAGTTATTCATCGGAAATGAATTTGCTGAGTTAGTTTCAGGTGTCGACAGTGGCCAGACATTAGGCCTAGATGGATGGATTCATCAGTGTAGCAATTAACTGGGCTGTAGGTGATGACGTGATGTCATCACACAGGAAGGTGCATATTGATGAGCTGTTGGCAATTCCAAAGCATGAGGACAATATGTCGATTTTGAAAATATCACCAACACGGAATTGGCGGTAAAAGTACAGAGCTACAGTCCAATCTCCCGAAATGTGTTGATTTTATAGCTTAATGAATTCGGTGGCCTGTCTAATACGTGTAAAATATTACATTGACAATAAAATATTCCTACCGTTTTGGAATATTAATGATCGCCTGGATGTCCCAAATCATCAATTCAATTATTCATAATTTTCGTTGTCCAGTCGCTTGTTCGAAAACACACCCATTTCGGAGAGGCTTAGATGTGGGTTTTGGGCTTGGCCAATACCGTTAATGATGCGTGCGGGCTAATCATCACCTGACCCGATGGGAATACCCGGATATAATGGAATTGTGATTGGCCCACTCCACTCGGCCAGCGCTCTATTGACAGGCATGTCAAAATTGACGACAGACCCAAGTACTGCCAGCTCAAATGAGAAAAATTATTCAAAAACGATACAAACACAACTACGAATTTATATGAAATTAGACCCATCCATTTAATATAAAATGCAAAGAGTTCGTTCGGTTTTATGACCGACATTATTAGTTGAACGTTTGCTGAATAATTGAAATGTTATAAATTCACTTGGTGGTGTTGGTGAAAGAAATATATGGCTTAACAAATATATTTGTTTAATATATTGAGTAGAATCTCCATTTAGTGGGCAGTGTCGAAGCTTGAATCGAAACTTTTGCATATGTCCCATATAAATACATACATACAGTAGCAGTGATTTACATTTGCCAGTGGTCTCATAAATCGAAACCACATTAAAATGACATTAACGAAGATTTACAAGTAGCCGAAAACTTGTGCCAATGCCTGATCAATTGGTGTGTTCAACATGAGGAACGAAATGGCTGAATAAAGTACTATGGTGTAGCGTATATGTTGGTCATGATTGGAATCGCTACAATAATCAGTTCACTGACAATTGGAATAAATTTGTCAGAAAAAACAACTTTTTAACTCATATACTCAACTCATATTCAACACTCATACCCAGATTGTCTTGAAATATTGGTTCCATATATGTATGGCAATTACACATACTGTACTAAAAAACGACGAATTCCTGAAAAATACAATAATGTTTATTTAACTTATATTAAAATGGAATCGTTTTGTAATGTGAATGAAAATATGTATATTATTTAATTGTGATTTATCTTTTTCGATATTTTTATTACAACAAATTATTACATATTGCAAAAGGCCTTTCAAACTTAGTCAGCAAAAATTACCACAATTTAAATCTCATATTTTCGCCTGACTGTAGGTAATTTCGTTTGCAGAATGTACCAAAAGCCAAGTGCTGCTACGTGGGCATTTTTCGGGGGACTATTTAAATAATTATTTCTCTTGTCGATAATTAACAAATATGCAATGTCCTCCTAGCGTCTCCTAGCGTGGCATTACAATATTGCTGGCGTATGCATTTTTGAAATGAAATTATGATTTGGTGCGAGCTCTGACTGTCCGACATCAGCGACAGTTGCTGCCCAAAACCCATCACTTTCCGCGTCTGTTTGTCGGGAATTTGCATGTGTTGACATTGGAATTAATCATCGCAAATTAAAATTAATTTGTTGCCCGTTTTTTCATTTTCCAGTTGTTGTTTGCCTCTGGACTTGAGTCGGTAGACCAGAGGCACTGCAATGTTGTGTACACTGGGGGAAAAACTTTAAAAATACCGAGGTTTTAGGTCTCAGGATGGAATGCCATGTGTAGAGACGATAGCAATGCATAGAGCATTCTTTGCGTTGCCATTTGCGTCGCATGCTTGAATTTTTCTCAGTGTCCACTTAGGTAGTCATAAATTAAATTGCTTTTTAATGCTGGACTATGCGTCAGGCGTCATGGTGTAATTGCATTTTTATTTGGCGAATTTTTGATGCAGAGCTCGAGGATGCGCGAGATACACTCAGATGCAATGTCAGTGGTTTTGGAGCGAGCGTCATATGGCATTAGGAAATTGTACACCAACAACGAACCGAACTTTTTAAAATGAATTGAAGACTAAGCCGATCGCACTAGGGTGGTCTGGTCTACGTCCGACGGCCACAATGACTTAATTTCGTGCAATTAGGTAATTATGTAAATGCGTTTAAAAATAATTTCCTCGAATACAAGCGGCAAGTGTCCGAGTTAAATCCTTGGTAAAGCCTAAGTTGCATCGTTATCATCATCATCGTCACCATCAGCATCGTTAACGTCATCTGAAACAGAATCAAAAACATTTCAACGATGTATCCATCGTCTGGCCCGAGCGAAACGCGTAAATTATGGCCTGTGCTGGCCGTCCTACGCTGGAGCTCGGGCATTCGTTCACAGGCTGCCGTGACACACACAAGTGTACTTGGCACACGCTATGATTAAGTACACGGCCGGTGGTTTCCACCCACCCAAGGATGGAAGGTAGTTAACTGCACAGAGTCCGGCATACGTTGGGACCCGCAATGTGTGCCGATACGATAAGTCGGGGCCGCGTTGGGCTGGCTTATGTCATGTTGCCATGAAGTGGACAATCAAGCATGTCCGGAGGATATGTGACATGATGCGAGACAGTTGGTAGTAAGTAATTGTCTTGGATGTGCACTTACAATTGAGTTCAGCAAGAACGAAAATTCCCGACCCGTTACTCATTTAAGGTCAGTTCCATATAGTGTTGGCAGCAGTTGAAATATTTAGATATTTGAATGTAATATAGGGTTGGCAGCAGTTGAAATATTTAGATATTTGAATGTAATGAGAACCTGTTGTGAAAATATGGCTAAAACCAGATACATAGATATTTGAGGGTAAACCAATGAGCTATTTTCATATTGGTCTGCGAGTAAAGTCGCGTCTGTGCTCTCATGACGACAGTTTTTTATTTAATGAGTTCTCCTGGAAGTCAGCTTAAGTCGTACATGCTCTCATACTTTAACAAGCGTGCCCCAAAACCCATTCACTTCTTGACTTGTACACGAACATGCAAACCAGAAGAAGCGACACTGCCACAGCCGCCAGGAAATCTTCAACAATTTCGTTTCACTGCTTGCAGTTCTCGGTACTCGGGGTGTGGGATTTAATAATTTTCGGATAGACCAGTGCGGAGTACAGTACACTACTGAGTAGACCATAATAATTTGTACGGGAAAGAGAGTGGGAGATCTTTTGTTAGTTTTGGACTTCTTTTGCAGTTTTTGTTTTTGTGTTTGTTTTTTGTAAAATTTATTTTCACACCATCATTTAGAGAACAAAGGACATGTTTTATACATGGCTTGTTCGCATTCGGCTGGCTGCTTGTCTAGCTGGTTGAGTTGGGTTGCTTTAGTGTCTGCCCGGGTGCTCGAAGGCTGCGCAAGTACCGCATGTGCTGCCACAGTCAAGATGTTGCCGGATGACTTTGGGTTGGGCTAAGGACCTTGAAGTGTGCACTCTTTTATAGGTTCATTATTCGTTTGAAATTAGTAAGGTTATTCCGTAAATCTCTCACTTCCTTCCGTTACGAGCACATTTAAGCATGTTCTCCGGAATGTCGGGTGCCCTTGTTGTCAGTTTGGGGAATTCTCTTGTTGTGTGTATGTTTTGCAAGGTCTATCCGTTCGCCCCATATCTAATGCAATTTCATTGTGGCCCAAAACAACTCACAATGTGTCCTCCACAATTGTTTTGCGCTTTTCGAACGTGGCAGTCAGTCGTTCGCCACTGCACCTCATTAAAGCGAGTCCATTAAAATGTAATTTCTGTTGAAATTTGCAAACATAAATCTGGAACTCTATTACTTTCTTTAAGTATCGTGGGTGGATTTAAGTCTCACAGTGCCCTTGTCTATGTCTCTTTTAGGACCGACCAGCCGACCTAAACATGTTGTTGAGTTTATTAAAAGCATGTACTTTTGTTTGCAATGTAATTGAAAAAAAGACAACGAAAACCCAACAATAGTCAAATGATGGTGACGTCGCGCCTTCCCGTTCACTTCATTGCCAATTGGCATCGCATTCGCCTTTTGTCTATTGTCTTTGGGTAATTCTTTTGGGCATTTGTAACAACAAAATTACGCACAGATGGGAAACAATTTTAATTATGATAAAGATTACAATAGCAAAACGCTCAATGTTACCAACTTCGATGCCAGGCGGTTGAAATACACTGTGAGGAGTTTTCTTTTTCTATACAATCTATACAAGATATTCGATTAAATTTAACTTGTTTTGAATTTTTCCCTAGTATTTGTTACACATAGATGAAAGCGCTCAATTTCATTGGATATATTGAAATAAACGAGAGAATCTTTAAGAAAATCCGAATGTAAAGAAATTATATGAAATTTGAATTTCGAATAAAGTACCATTCGAATAGAAAAATATTCAAATTTTGAAAACAATTTGAAATGTAAATTTACATTCACTGAGGATGAACCACGACGCCACACACACAAGGTTTATGCTGAGCGCATGCTATCAAATAGGAAATTGTTTACGAACATTTTTGCATAATATAAGTGTACAAAGCATTAGGCTGTTTTTGGAAAATTAAAATATGTACTGTTCTCACAGAGAAGAAATCAATTCGTCAAGTTTAAGTCAAGTAAGAGTTTGGATGCCAGAATGTAATGAATATATATGCCCGGTTTTAAATTGAATTTAATGCTACTTCAGTTCTTGTATATTCAATGTGTTGCAAAAGGGCGGTTGAAATGTACCTAAAGATTGGAAAAACGAACTAATGAAAATAAGTGTCGAAATATTATAATGAGATGAACTGGAAGCCATCGGCTTCAGCATCGAGCCGTCAATAACATTTTTCACGCCGTTCAAGCATTCATCAAGCTATCCGCAGAATATCCATCCGTGGGGTACTGGGTGAGTGTATGAAGTGGAAAGTACCGTTTAAGGACGCCAATGACATCGTTAAAGGTCCTCCAAATGAGTGACTGAGTAAGTGAGTGAGTAAGCAACGTGTTCCGTTAAATGGCGCAATGAAATCGGCTGGCATGGGTGGAGCGAGTAGGCATCTGGGACGAGTCGAAAAGACAGTGACCCCTGCGTTGCGAACGACGACTGAAATGACGAGACCAAAGAAGTCTTGGGGTGAAGCATGAAAAGCAAACGAATGGTAAGCGATACTACTACGTTCCGTTTCGTTCATTTTGCTAATTACGATGCTTTTAAGCAGCTCATCATCATCGTCATTATTACGTTGCCGATGCATTTTCATTTCTTTTCAAGTGCGTTCGAATACTTGAGTTTTGAATTGAATTCTTGACTTTATTTCATTTCGCACAGAACACAGGCAGTCAATCAGTCAGTCAGTCGGTGAGTCAGTAGTCAGTGAAACGGCCCAGTGTACTCACTCAAGTGTTCCGTGCATGGCGCTGCCTGAATGTTTAAATAAATCAATGCCAGTGTATTAGAGGAGCTGGAAATTCAAAGTCTAAGCGATCTTAGAAATTGATTAGAAAATGTTTACTGTGCACTTCAAATGATAATATATATATCAATTCGCAAAGGACGTCGTCCTACGTGCATTCGGGGCAGAATTCAATGCAAATTTAAAAGGTCGCATAGAGAGCTAATATACTCGCACTAGCACGAGAACGCCAAACACACCACAATGCGGGTATGGGTGTCGATGGCAGTGCACATAAGAAATAAACAACAACAAAGCACTACGCTTCATCAATGCAACGACAATTACAAGGTGACAAGAACAACGGCAACGAATAGCAACACACACAGTTACCGACGGCATTAATCCTCTAGATAACTGTGGACGAAGGTTTTTTGTTTGTTTTGTTGTTCTTTGCAATTTTGTTTCGAATGCTTTAGACACTTTATATACAGAGCAAACGAATTTCAGCAAAATTTGCATTTGCCCATGAAGACACCAACGTAACGTGTGTGTTAGTAGTGGTTTTGTTTTTATTGTTATCCCATTTGACAGTGCAATTTTGTTACGGGTGACATTTTGCAATTTTTGCGGTTAAGCATTTGCGGTTGACTTGTGGTTGCAATTTAACTTATTTCGTTATTCCAATGCGCCGCCTCTGTGCTCTCGCCACCTTGGAACCGACTTTATTCATTACACCTGTCCAAAAGGCCAGAGCCCAAAAAATAAAAATGCCAACACACACACACACACACACACACAAATTAAAAACACAAAACCCCAAAGAGCTCAGAAAAGACACATTGAGACACACACTGAGTATGCCGTGGGTCGGGTACCCGAGCGAGGCATACACTCATGAAATCAAGTGGGAATTACTTTTATTGTTTTCGTATACAATTTTCTTTCGTTCCGTTTACTCCATGTCAGTATCGCACAACAATCGAGAGCGATTCCGTATTTGCGGTGGATTTTGGTCGACTATACGATTTCACCGCATTGTGTATGGCCAAGCACCGAGGCGCCGTCATTCACGTGAACATGCAAGTAATTTTCATCATTTAATTGACAAATAAGCCAGGCAAGTGCCAGCCGTAGAGAAAGAGACAGATTTGAACTCCGGCAATAGGAAAGATTAAGAAGTTTGCATTTCTATATCGAAACCACTGCATATACTATTTTCAATTACCATGTACTGAATTAAATGACGTCATCTCTCAAGTCTTCGAATTCGGTACTCATTCAACAAAAACAAGAGTCTCGGCAGAATACATTGACAAAATGAATGAATACACCTCCTGTGGGTTGTGTGAAAATGACTCGGGGTCTTAATTGGCATCAAAATATATGCATTTAATTGCCGGCTACCTTGGGGGTGATCTGTTGGGCCATCAACCACATGGGTTCTGTTCTGGCACGTCCGGACCTGAGCGGTCCTTTTGATTTCAAAAATTTACTGTGAACAAATCGCACGGAGATGCTTTCGGGTATGCAATTAAACACTTCCTGACCATTTGACGTGAGTACGTAATTATCAGAGCGGGTGATGCCGGCTTGTACACCAGGAAGCCAGCGAGAAGCTCGAAGATTGGAAGCAATTATTGTAGTCTCTGGAAAAGAAATTTTTGTGCTACCGAGATTAAATGAGACGAAGCTCTGATGATAATGTTGATGATAATGACGGTGATGTTGTTGTTGTCATGGCGGCTATGCGATGGCCAGGATGCCGCCGAAGTACCAATTAGTCGCAATAGCTTGTAATTTTAATGAACCCCACCACCTTTGTTGAGCGGTATCCGGACCGTTCTTTATTATTATAGCCATTATTATTTGGACACAATTTTTCTATCGTCTCTTTTGAAATGCAAGACTAGCAGAGCAATTTCTCCGGTGCTTTAAAGTATTTTGGTTTGGGCCTATGCACTTTGGGAGGGAATTTAAAAAAACGAATTTAGCAATTTCCGCCATCAAATGGAGGACCTCGCCAAATTGGTATGGCCCTTAATATAAAAGAAAACACTTAAGTTTCCAAGATGGCCTTTTTGTCATTAATCGACACACACACACATAGACAGAATTCAGAAAACCCAATAAAGCCAAACCTTTTCTACCAAAAAATGGGCAGCACATAAAAATAAAAAATGATGTAGTCAAAGAAATTGTCCACTTATTGAATCAACGAGGAGCCTCATGTGGAGGTATGTGTGCACGGAGTCCGGGGGGGGGGGGGCACA
>JXPZ01003473.1:20952-45976 GCA_001014575.1 Themira minor
CTACTGGAGTGTAAATGCGAATGCAAGTGCTGAGCCACTTCAATTAAAAGACTTTTAACCAAAAACACTTCCGGTCCGACGGTCGTTTCGTGAGGGCTCTAAGGGTCTTTTGTGTCAAATGTTTTAAATTACTTTGAAATGTGCTCACTCAGATGAGAATAGCAAATGCGCCGACGATGCTGATGATGAGGTTGAGTACAAAAAATCGTCTATCTTGCCACATGCATGCAAGAGAGTGACAACATGGTTTCCTGTTACGTTTTGGGACAAAATCAATTCACAGTCATGAGGACGTTTTTTAGTTTTTCTTTTACTGTGCATCATCTTCGATACTACTTGTTCGGAAAAAGCTGGCAAGAAGCACAGGCCAAGATGTGCCGCCGAAAAAAAAATTGTACAAGTGTCGTAAAAGAAGAACTCCTGAACTGATGATGTCGGTGGCGTTGGGACAACGACAACAATTTCCTTGAAATCCCTGTATTCGCATTCGCTTTTACGTTCAAAATGACTACAGTACACCTCTGCGTCTTTTCTTATTCGTTTACTCGTTCGTGATTTTGGCATCTACTTGTGTGCCACCTCCAACGAAGCACTTGTGCACCCAGCAGAGCTCTCATTGTAAATGCCGTAATAGTCATCGCTGTCATCGCTGGCGTCCCGGCGGGAACTCGTGAGCAGTTGACCGTCTTGAAGAGTCAACTTTTAAACGTTTCACCATAATTTTCCACATAGTTTCTGCAGTTCTTGTTTCTTGCATGACACTGACATTATTCACTACTCGATGACGTCTTCCTTCCGTTTATTCATTGCTTCGTTCAATCCTCCTTCGTTCAGTTTTTGTGTATGCTTCGGTCGTTGGGGCAGTTCCGTGAGGATTCCTATGACTTTTGACATTTAATGAGCTGATAATGTATCACGCACATATTCTTGTCAGTCAGTGCAATTCATTCAAGATTTCAACAAGTTCTGAAGGTCAATCGTGCAAGAAACAGAATATGCTTTCTGGGTGATTACGTTCGATTCCATTTCACAAATATTTCACCAAAGTATTTTCAATTTTGTAATGTCAGAATTCGCCACACGAAAGCGAGGCTTAAAGAGTTACAAGGTGGGATCCATGAGGCACCACTCTAAACGCGTACCTTTGATCAATAAATAAGATAATAAGGACATTTTCTTAAATTTTAAATTTCATTTTTTATTTTAAATTTTTTCGTGTGCAATTTTCGGTACTATGTACAAAACTCCTTACACGCTCCTGCCCTCCTTAATATATCTTGTAAACGACTGAAACGCAAGCACAATCATAATAATCATCAACACACAATAAAAATAATAGCATATTCCGCTGAATGTGTCGCCCGCCCCGCACACAGATGAGTTTTGGATCCCTGGAGGATAGCCGCACAATAAGGAAACATTTTTCACAATTTTCAACAAATTTTCGCAATCAAAACGTTTTCGAACAGCAGTGGAAGTATGCCAAAACACAGCTACCACACTGCATTACTTATTTATGGGACCGGAGGAGTTGCTTACTGACGAAGACCGAACAGGAGACCTTAGCCTTTTAGTGTCTTGGCGCAAAGAGTTTTTCGCTGTAGTCTTCGTACTAGGTCTCCTTTAGCCATCTTCAATATCAATTTCAAGTTCCTATAAGACAAGCCCAATTCAACGACAACAATTTTCGCCACAACAAAAAGAAAACCAGAAAACGTTATACCGTCGGCATGGCAGATTTTGGAGTGACCTGAAGTTGTCGGGTTTCATAGCCGAATCAATTCGCACTGCAATTTTTCATCACCATGACAAATTGAATATTGTCAAATTTAACCAGCCAAAATTTAGCTGGCCGAAGTAATATAATTGACTTAAATCTATTTGAGTGGAGTCAAGCTGTTACAAAGCTCAGCACTACAGCCACATTACCCTTCAGTTGAGGGTACAGCAAATAAACACAGTATGAAAGCGACGACCACTCTGCATTGAGAAAGCAATTCATTCATATCAATTTTTCAATTGTGCGCTAAAGCAGCAAAACTGTAGAGCGAAAGTAGAGAGCCAGTACAGAAATGCCGGTGGAGAAAGAAAAGGAAACAATTTCTGAGCGTTTTTTTGAGAAATTGCTAAAAAATAACAGTGGTGCCCTGAGCTGAGCATGGGATTCGGTTGGGCTACGACAACCAAAAGCTGGCGGTAAGCATTCGATTCCTTTTGCTTAATCTAGCGTGCTGTCGTCGTATTCTTGGCAACCTTGCGTCGTATGACAGACTGATGAGAATCTCGATGGCGGCGAGCCAGGGGTGATGCCATAACGAAGCCATATGACAATCATGCCAATGATGACAATGACGAGATGAACAAGCACACGCAAACGCCGTTGCCGACGATGAAGGCGAATACTTTGCGGCATAGCAATGGGAAATGGCAATTGCAAAGGAACGGGAAATATTTATGCATAGATCAAAGATCAAAAAATGAATATTTTATTTGATTTGATTCGTTGCCCGATTCTTCCCGCACGCTCTGTACAACGCTTTACATGAAAAGTATTTTAGCAATTGCAATGGAAATCGCTTGAATAATCCTGAGGGACGTTTGATTTCACTCGTATCATTCTGTGTGGGTTTTGTGTGCACAAACGTTGTGGTTGTGTTGAAATTGCTTGATTTCGTGTATTCAACGATTAAACTGAGTGTTGAGCGTTCAAGATGATGAAATGTGTGCGAGTGTGCATGTGTGTGCCAGCTATCTCAAGGATGTGCCCAGAGACATTTTATAATGCCAATTTCTTAGCAATTCAGATATGTGATTTCCAAAATAAAAGTGGAAGGATGAACGAAACTTATCTGTTGGGTACATCAATAAATATATTCCCAAAATTGTTATTAATATATTAACATTTTATGGTCTAAAAATCAATTTACATGATAATAAAAACGTTTTGTTCTAACATTGTTCAACGCGAACTTTTAAAATTGTTCGTCTTATAAACTTGTAGAGTGTCACAATATCGTTGCCAGCAGCCTGAGAATCGTTTCGTTCTGATTTATTTATTTCATGTATTTAATGTTTGGGAATGCTCTACGAAGCTGAAGGCTTACACGGAAGGCATTATGCATAAATCTGCATTACGTAATGACATTTTTTTCCGAGTGAATCAAATTCACCTCTGTCTATAATGTTTCTTCTATATACGCCGAACTCAGGTATCTTTTTTCGGTTATTACAAATGTTACGTCCGATGCGGCTCTCAAAAACTATATATGGGTATGGATTTATATTTTTCTGATAATTCTAATATAAATCATAAACAACTTTTCCTTAAAAATGGCCTCGGCCATTTTTCCTTATTATAACAAATGTCTTATAATGGAGCGTATCAATACATCGGTCAGGCCGATGATTAAATTTTGTTGGACGTCTTTGTCACATACTTTCGAACAACACAACTATGTTCGTGCAGATTGTAAATGCTTAAGCTGTAAAGAAATCACAAAATTGCAATATCGGCCAAATGGCTTCAAAGGATTCCTATTTTAACTTTTATGGTATCTGGGGGTGAGATGGCTGGGGCTGAAAAGCCGGAAACTTAAAAATAAATGTACAATTCAAAGATTTCCTCCCTTTGTCAGTTGGTTTGTATCGGTGTGCATACTCCGACAGGAACAATTGAAATAAATGCCGCAATAAGTTAAGCTTTTATCTCGAGGCCATACCGAATATCCGAAAGCAAACTGAGGACCCATACAAGGTGAGGTCATGTGGTGGGCATTGTAGTGAGAGACAAAAGCAAGAACAAAAACAATAGTATATGAAACGTTCCATTCGAGCCATTCAATAACGAGAACGAATGAAAGGGAGAAAACAATGTGAAAAAGAATTACGGTGAGGAGAACGAGGGCCTGGTGGTAGGGGTGTTGGATGATTTCGAAAAATGTCGAAAATCCCCCAAATCAAAACGTAGGAACAATTGGTAAAACTATAATTATCTCTCCGACCAATGATTTCATACCCTTTAGTATAGGATGGAAAAAAATGGAAAAGTTAAATAAAAATCGCATTGAAGTGGGTTAGGCATTATTGTGTTGTAGATTACCAGTGTCTGCTGCTTAGCGATGAGCTCAAAGGATATGTTGTGCATGTCCTTGTCGTTTACCTGTGACATCTATGACGTTATCCATGTTGCTAAGTCTATGACATTCCACACTTGTTCGATGAGCGGCTTGTTTGTGCCTCCTTATCAAAAAGTCGTTTGGTTCTTGCTCTTTTCCGTTTTAATCCTCGGTAAGGCTTTTAATAGGCTTTATGTCTCGCCATTTAGTGTCGCCCAATAGAAGCATGCTTTTCAGTCAAGCATGAACGGATGAAAGAAACTAAGAAAGGAATGCTGCTGGAACGAAAGAAGATTCCATGGATTAAATATTGTGGTTTATTCAATGTATGCATACCAATCATGATTAATTATCATAATGGCGGGTTAACGGCCATATCATGTGGTGGAAAACGCTGACCCAATACCAAAGTACTGGAGAATATATATCGCAATATGAATGAGGGCATGACTGACTGACTGACAGCACCAAGGGTCTAACGTAAGGCGTTATTATATACATGTATGTATATTGGTATCGTGCCAGATATAATTTACTTAAATATATTGTTGAATTAATATAGTAAAAATAGTTTTCCAAAAAATTTATTGTAATTATCTACTTGTGCTCTAATTTTAAATGCAAATTGTGCACGCCCATATTGAAGTTTTATGCAGAGAGTTTTATTTTTGTTTTGTTGCCACCGCGTCTTAATTTCGTCTTAATGCTTTTGTGGATAATATTAAAACAAGTTTATGTTCGACGGTATGTGTGTGCAACGACAAAAGGACTCGCGCTCTACATACAAATCTATCAAAGGCGCAGTCAGCGACGGATCACAGAGTTTGGTGCCAAAAGCGAAGGCGCATTTTACACGCTTCGATTGCGTTTTCAACTATGTCTTACTCATTCACCCAATACGTACACCCATATATACACATAACACGTGCTTTTTTATTTGTACGGCAGTGCGGGGCTGCTAAAAGATGGCTGAACAGACAATGAGCCGCGGCGCAAACCTCTCAAAGCCATACATACATACATCGGCGAAGTCTGCCTCACAATGAATCCGAAGCCGACCTACCGACCGACCGACCAGCGTCATCATCATCGTTAGCGTTTCCATTCCATAGCAGGGGAAAAGAGGGGTAAGAGCAAAAGTAACGCTAGATAAAAAGATTGATTTTATGTTGTGTGTCAAGAGGCAGAGCGATGCGACCACCATGCATTGGGGTGAGCAGAAAACTTCCACGTCGCTGCTGAGGCAGCACAAATTTGTCTAAATTTGTTGGAAAATAAGTTTTACTTAAATCAAAAAACTAGATGGAAATGCAAAAAAAAAATAAAAATCGAAAAACTGTTCAAAAACAAAAAACGCCAAGTAAAAAAGCAAGGAAAACTGCGAAAAACGTACTGTAAAACTAACGAATGTAATTTCGCATAAGCTGGGCGAAATGTACACAAAAGACAAGTCGCTACGCTGACGGTCTCGTCATCATAGGCCGTCTATTTTTCTAGCACTTGGGAGCGGGCGCAACGCAAATTCCTCGCCACACATACCTTCAATGATCTTCTCAGACATTTCCTTGTGGCATCTTCTTGGGATGCATATGCATGCATTCCGCTAACGACCGTTAAATGTTTAAATGAATTTACTAGTTTGCGCAAACTTTATGCCCTCCACCTCAGTACAATTTGCGAGAGGCAGGCAATGGCTCTGGGCCACCGTAAAGTTTTGCAAGTTTTGTTCGTCGCACCTACCTACCGCCGACGATGCCATGAGCATCGACGTCGACGATTCAACCTGCCTCTGATGACTGACGACTGACTAACTGGGTGTGTGCGGTGTGCATTATTCCCCCACCCACTTCTTGATGGGCTCGTGCTGTTTTGGAGTTTGCTCAACTTTTTCAATTACATGAATTGATGTGAAATCCTTTGGAAGCCTGACTTTCCAACTCATCCCCTACCAAGAATACACCTTGTAAATGCGATGAAATCATGAACTCCATTGGATAATTTTAATTTTTTATATTTACATTGAATTTGAGTTCACATACTATGGTAAATTTATAGAGGAACTCTTTACAAATACATATATTCATATGAAGGATATGGACAAATAATTTAAATATGCTCTAAAAATGTTGCTTGCACTCAATTAATGGTATTTTATTATTTTTCGTACTGTTCTGATCTTAAAGTCCGCCTAAAAACAAGGGCATTCGAACAATGTCAATATTTTTAAAATTTGAATTAATCGAATAATCCTTTAGCAGACAACATACCATATCAAACCTGCCAAACAATAGAAGCCAAAGTTTTCGTTAAGTCAGGAAAAAACGTACTGCTCAGATGTCATTCTCATTTCAACAGTCTTTAACTAATTGCATTTCAGATCAGAAATTACGTTAGCCCTGCACAATGTACAAAACGACCCATTGATGTTCGACCTGCAGATATTGTTATGTTTTCCCATATGAATCTTTAAACTAATTTCATGTGCATATTTGAAAGCGTTTTGTACAATTCTGTCGACCGTTTCACCTCTATTAAATGTTATTTGATTTTAGACAAAAACCGAACCAAAAAAACCCTCCTCCCTTGCCATGGTGACTGTCGATACACATGCATGTACGAATGAAGATGGCCGAGACTGAAAAACCAAACTAAAATGAAAAAAGGATATACAGGGATAGCCGAAAAAAAATTAGATGGACATTCGTAAAAATCGAAAACTTAACCCTGCGTTACGGGCTCGGAAACAAACAGGAGCGCGGGCAACAAGCGAACCGTATCCATCCAAGCATATCAACATATCTGCCCTGTCGCATATATTTTGTCATATCGTTTCGTTTCGTGGAGCGGGACAGACCACCAGCTCATTGCAGTCCACGGTCTAGGACGTCACATCACTTGTCCCTCGTTATTTAAGCGAGCACGAAGGGTTCCGAGCGACGAGAAATGCACAAAGTTCGAGGGTATGAACTCCCACAGTCCGCCACAATCAGATCGATGCATATGGATGTGCGGTATGGTGTGGTGTGTTGAGAAACATTCATCCAAGTGTTCAACGTAACGCGCCACAACAAAGCACGTTAATTGACGCAACACAAACGAAATGAACGTCAAAAAAGGAAATGAAAACAAAATTCCAGTTTGAAAAAATTCCAAAATGCATCCATTCCAAAAGCGAGGCATATTCAAGTGCCCCCGTTGCCCCTCCAGCAGAAAGGCCACACAACACTCTGGCCAGTCATGTGTTTGGGTTTTTTATGGTGTCCCTTTTTGGACATGTTGTGGCAGCCTTCGTAACCAGGGAGTCAACCAACATCCATTCGAGCGGTTTTGCCGGCGTCCGAGGCTTGGCAACCCGTGAGATGGACATCGGCAAAATGTGGATTTTTTGATTTTTCACTCGTCGTATCTCGGCCAGTCTCTGCAAATCCCAAAGGACCGCCACGGACTCCGATGAAATTTAAATTCGACAAAAATCGAACCGAATCGCAATAGAAACATTTTTTCGGGAATTTAATTGATGCGTTAAACGTTTTACCTTCATTAACTTGAGGAATATCTACATGTGCATGTAGAACGTTAACGGGGGCTAGCTACGGCACATATGAGATATTTCTTATGTGGAATGGCGCCAAGACGGCTCGATTCAACTGGACGCGGCACAGCACACATGACGCACTGAATCAGCTTGTGATTAATGACCTTTAATTATGTCAAATAGCCGATGTCGCCAAAGAAGTCCGCTTTGCAAGAACGCAAAAAAATACGGTGACACATTGCTTTGAAACAATAACAACGCCGTGGTGGATGGTCGGCTGCCAGTTTGTTCGTCCTTTCGTAGGTTGTTGATATGCAAAAATGTTAAGACCTGAGTCGTTGGTATTAAAAAATTGACGGCATTTGGGGTTAAATGTCATTTGCTCGACGTTCCGCAAAGCCCAATCCCAAGCCCACACCGACATGAAAGCCTTAATGCTATGTTCACGTGCAATGCGTATGAGGCAGCAATGGCAAACCAGAGGGCGATGTTTTTAACCCTCTCAATGGCTTCAATTGCAATTTGTGCAAAAAAATCATTAGAGAATATTAAGTGAAGTTTCATACGTATATTTTCGATGAAACAACCCCATATTGATATTCGTGTTGCACAGGGTGGACCTGACAAATGCATACCAGGAACAATATCTATTTAAATTAAAATAAAAGTGATTTAAAAAATTATTTTCATTTTATTTGAATAAGAAAATACGGTACAAACAAGTTACATTACATCCGGAAAGGGCAGTCGCAAGAAATTGTGAATGCACTCAGCAGAAACCGGAGCACTGCAATTGTCGAAAACGGCCAGCTGTGATTGTGACATGCCACTTGGGTAATGTTTTCGCAGCGAAAAAAACCAAACATCAATTTACAGTATGGTGTAGCGACCGGTGTTTTTGACTCGCTGTGTCTGGAAGAGGGGTGTTTATGTGTTGTCGTTTCAATTGAAGTGTCATAAATTATGTCCGTCTTGACAAAAGGCTATGGAATTGGACTTACGGATGTCAGCCCTAAGTTGTGGATACCTGACACACAGGGTGCCTCCTGGGCGTGCCATATGGGTTGGTGGTGGGTTCGCAGAGTGCATTGCCGATAAAGTTCGGAGAAACTCTACGTAAGAAATCGGGCCGAAGAGATATACCAATGGACTTGTATAAGGTTTCCAGGGGATTTCCTCGTCGTGATGGTGATTAAAGTTGAGCTAAATGCTGGTCAGGCCGTCTCACAATGCACAACCACAAATGCAAAGCTACGGTTTGGCGAATTAAATGTCTTTCTCCCATGGTTGGCAGTTCATTAAAACGGCGTCCAGCACCAACGGGGGTTGGTGTTTGATAATCACTTAAGACAACAAAGCCAATAAAAATGTAAATGAATGTAAATGAGCATAAGCATGAGAAGTGACGTCGCACGGTGTGTGTGTGCGAGCGAGCTTGTATGAACGACGCCATCTCCACATTAACACCGACCGTTACGATCAGAAGCGCCATCTTCGGAATGGCCGTCCGCTGGAGCATTTTCATTGTCACCATTAGGTAATCAAAATGATGCACACCATCACCAACAGTGTCGATGTTGCAATCACAATCAAAAAACTCTTCGCCGACACACACTCACACTTACACAGAAATTGGCCAACACATTTAAGTTAGCCAAAAGCTACTTTGTGGCTTTTACGAATAACCATCCGGCCATCCGCACAACCCACCCCACAGCTATATAACCGGCCAGACTAGACCAGACCAGAGCAGACAAGCCAGTTGGCAAAGCTGCCGGGCAGCTAGCTAGTCAAACCTTCGTCCATCAACAGGCAACGCTAAGGACAAGCGACATTATTCCCACCCATGCAGTCATGCTTTATTGCATGGAGCCCCGGTGGGAAAGGGTGAGCGATTCGAGGACTTTTTCATTCCCTCGGGCATATTCTCATATACACGCTAGCATTAAGCACGTACGCCGCTCTCTCATGTGCCAATTGGCGTGTGTGTGTGTTTGGGTCGTTGGATGTGGAGAACGGTTTGGGCATGTGTTAATTTCGTTTGTGCATGTAATTGTGAGTTAACATGCAAAATTGTTTTAATTGAATTATTTTCATTGTTGCTACTGGTATTGGTGCTAACTTTGCATGCATAACAATTTATTATGCAAACTTTTGCAACAACAAAAGACAGATACAAAGAGTGCGGAGTGACAGAGACATCAAAGATGGTATCTGCAAGGAATTAAAGATATGTAAAGAGAAATTAAATTTTTGGTCAATCCTTTTGTGTCTTATTCGTGGATGCCATTCATGGTTCAGGTAGAATCGAATTGATTATTCACTTGGACATTTTTCAATGCGGCCATTGTTTAAACACCTCATAAGCGAGTTATAATAAATGCAATTGTTTTAATTGTCTTTCAGTTGGCAATTTGAATATCTCAATGAAAATATAAGACAACCCAGAGGTCACAGCATACCATATTAGGAGTATAATGTTCTTTATAATGTGTTTGGACTACTTATTGGTCTTAAAGAAAAGTCGGCCTTGCAATATTTGATTAAAAAAATAAAAACAAATTTTACACATGAAAGTTATTTGAGAAATATTTCGATTCTTTGCGTTATTCACTAATTTTTGTTATACGCCAATTATGGAACAGGAAAATGAGATTGTTCATATCCCAGAGAATAACGTATTGGTTGCGGAAGAAGCCGATCTGGCTGTGGCCGAAGACAACGAGCCACCACGCAGGAGGGCACGCAAATCATATCCTCCTCATAGCATGGTAACACGTTCTGGTGCTCGTCGTATTCGAGCCGAAAAGGAGGCGGCCATCCCAAGTTATTCGCAATGCAGAGAAAACGAGCCGTTTAACATTGACAAAGATGGGGAAAATCCTTTGCAACCTACCATCGACCAATTGGAATCAATATTAAATGAATGGGAAGAGGTGCATGGAAACAGCTTAGATGAGGACCAGGACACTGATCTCTACCAAGTCGATTAATTAGATTATTAAGGGAACAACAGTTTTTAAAATTAAAAGTATTTTATATATAAAATGAAAATTATTTTAATAATATTGCTGATATTATATATATTCGTAGTATTAGTACGTGAAAAAAAGCTAATATAAAAAAAAGCATTAATATGGGGTTTTTTTTAAAAACACTTTCAATAATCTTTCTATTGTGAAGTTCGGAGATCAGCAAAATACCATGAAGTTTTGAGTAATTTCGTGAAATTTGTTTACGGAAAATATGGAACAACCCAGCGTGGCTGAAAACGTCGGCATAACGAAATTAATGCAACTCACAACTCGTCACAATGGACGATTTGGAGCAACTGAATATCGAAAATGTCGATGATACCGATTTGCATAGTCTTAAAACCAGGCAAAAAAGAATTATCATTTTGAATTTACAAGAAATATGCTTAGCGTATTGAATTTGGTTTAATTTTAACGTCATAATTTGTGAAATAGTGTACTAAAACTCCTAAAAACTTTTAATGATATTTAATTTGACTGATATTAATAGACTTATACAAAAATCGGAAATACTTTCAACTGCTTTTAAACCTATAAATTATGTTTGCCTAATATGTATTATCATTATTGATATAAGTTAACCTTTATTTTTTAAACTCTTAAATACAAATACCAGAAAGGTAGAACTTGTTTTTACAATAATATACATTTTAGCTTAGCATAATGAAATAGATTTGTATAAGAACTAACATTACATTCTATTTCAGTTTCATAAGGATAACCATATAATAACAGTATTAATTATTATATGTTTCTATATTGCCTTAAGGTTTGTAAAATATAATAATTTATAAGAATAGCTCATTTGTTTTTAAGTATTTAATGTATGAACGTGGTATGCTATTACAATAGTGTACTTTTCCATAAAATAAGTGAAATTTTATATAGGGTTTATTTTTTCAATGAATTTTCTACAATAAATAATAAGGTCTTTGCGAATAGGATTTAAGTTACATTTTATATATATTTCATAAAGGTCTGTGTTTTGTAATATTTTATGGTATTTTGTCTTTTATCCCATTGATCGAATTTTGTGAATGAAACCTTTTATCCATAAGGTATAAGGTTGGTTAAAATTTTGCATCTTTAGAGGCTTTGGGATTGTAACTATTAGTGCTTCATTGCAAAGCTTAGGCATACACGGATTGTTAATTATATGATGAATTATATGAATAGGTATGTAAATTTGCTGCACATTTGTTCACAAACTGTCAATTTTTTGTAGAGGATTACCCGTAGATTTTTTGTTATTTCTCGAGTTTATATTATTAATAACATCAAATAATTTGACAGTGTGAGTTTGGAAATTTAATTTCATTTGTGTCATCAATTTGTTTGACAAATTAAAAATTGATAAGAGGTTGGTACTATAATTTAGCGAAGTATCTATAAAATTGTTTACTTCATTTCAAAATTCTCTATTCCCCGTTTCTAAAGTTGTGTAGTTGGCTTTTTCGAATTATTTCGCGAACGCCTTAGCTTTTTGCAAATCTGTTGAAACCCCATTGGTGTCGTTATCGCTTTACAATATTCTTTCAGGCAATAGAATATATTTTTTGTAATTTGAGAAATGTTTGAAAATGGTGAGTACTTTGCTATTGCATTTGAGTAGTTTACATTTATTTCCCCATTAATTGTTGTAGTCGTTAATAATAGACTTTTAAGCCTTATTTATAGTAAGTTTCAGTTCAATTTGTATAAGATTAGTAATCGGTGACTACAATCATTTAGGAAAACAAGGGCTTAGTTAATTTCCTTTTTACTTTTTAGACATATCTCTATTGTTTACGTTTGCATTAAAACGCCAAGAAGTTTTAAGTCGGTTTTTGAGTTGTAAATACTATTGTTCACTGCAACCTATACTACGTACTATACATTTTTATGTGATATTTATAGTTCAATTTTGGCACAACATGTCGAAGTTTGAACTGATTTTAGGACTATTGTGTTTATAATCGGTCATCTATGTGGTGGTTTTGTCCAATCAGACGGCCGATATGTTAGTTATCACACTTTGAGTTTTTCTTCGCCTTTATTATGTTTCTTCTTTTGTATTCGCAAATCGTAAGCACCTTAAATGTTCTTGACATTGATAAGAATTTATTGTCTAGAGTAGTAAGATAATGATATTTTTTATATCTTTCAGAGCAGAGGTGCATTCACTTCTCTTTAACATTTTTTACGCAGAGAAGAAGGCTTAGGCCATTGACATTTAAAGTAAATATATTCTGTATCAGGTTCACCTCGTGAGTTCAGGTGACCCATGTCCGTCTGTGTCTGTGTAAGGCATTATGACAGTCACGAGAACTAGGTGGATAAAATTTAGTGTGAATATATTTTAACCCTACGCAGGTTGGTATTAACATTTCGCTTTATCAATCCACGGGTTTTAGTAGCTCCCAGGTAAAAAAAAGTATCCTTAAAATAATCGGACTAAGTTTACGTCAAAATCATTTAAATAAGATAATATTCTTTGATTGACTAAAAAGTCTTTCAAGGGGTCGGTTAAATACAAAAACATTGTTGTCAGAAGAAAGCAATGCAATGCAATTGGTAAAGTCTGAAAACGACTACACCTTCAGTTCACATGGTTCACGACACTAGAGCTTCAGTTCACATGGTGTTGTTCTTGTTACCAGTTCACGCTGTGCTGTTAGTAGGTCTAAGCTTTGTGCGTAACTCACCGTTCTTTGATCAGTTGTTCTCTGCATGATCCGATGCGCTTATTGAAACTCATCTGCAAGCTGGTTAGCTTTGAACGAATTGTTCGAAACCACGTTTCCATCAGCTGTCAGATTGCTTAGTGTTGTTGTTTTGTCCTTCATTAACTTTGTCAGCCTCCAAAACTTTTTGCTGCCAGTTGGTAAATTACAAATAAATTTGATCCAATTCGCATTAATATCTTTATAGATATGGAAGCTTACCAGCTTATTAATTTGTTTTAGAGAGCTCAGTAAGAATTGCCTCTCCGAGTGTTGGCATATTTGCAGTTTTCGCCGATATCGGTTTCTTTGGCCGATGAGATACAGTGTTAGTGAGGACAGCTTACGTCTCCACTCCCTGAATTGCTGCGTTCGGATTTTGTGCCTTATACATCCGAATCAGCCGATGTCGTTCCAAGAAGGAGCCGTATATTTTTGTGATGATCGGAACTTGGTCTGAGTTCAGTTTGTCAGGGGGCGTTTGGATATCCGATATTCAGTGGTGGAGTTGGACAATATGATGTCGACAACTGACGGTTGCGTGTGGGCCACTCGCTGCGGGTTTGCGGGTTGAACAATCAAATTATTTTGCGTTGAAGGGTTGAATAGGCAATTACCAGCTATGATGTTTTGTGAACAATTCTAGCTTGTGTGTTGTGCCATGAAGACATCGAATATAAAAAAAAGTCACAATTGAAAGATATTAATTTGAGCAGATCAGCCGAAAAGTGGGGTGTGTATTTTGGCCAGTACGCTGATATGAGCCATACTTGGCGCCTGTTTCTTGTTTTGCAGTATTATCGAAAGATATTCGATTGAAATTGTAGAGATTGGAGCGACTGGTTCGTACTCTATACCGTTCCGTATGCCAATAAGAACACCTCTGCCGTGCGAGTTTCGGTCGTTGATATGGATTGTGTACCCTACTAGCGATGACGTGAATTTAGGAAGGTTTAGGTTAGGAAGGAAAAATCTCCAGAATTTCCTCATTGGAGATGTTGTCATCTGGACTTTCCACCTATCTTTGGGCTGTCTCTGAAGTTAATCCAGCATGATTTGGATAGTGCCGGAGTATTATTATTTATTTTTGGAAAGTCATTATCATTGTATTCAAAATGCGATCTGACACGGCCTTCACTTTGTTCAATCGGTCTCTCTGTCCTCAGTCTGGATGCGATTTTGTGTTTTACTTCAAAGAATTCCCTTTTGCATGGGCATTAAACCGCATGTTTTTGAAGTTCCTTTTTATGCAGTTAAAACTTTTATAAAAATCTGCACTTGATTTTGGGGTTTTTGCTGATTATGCAGTGTATGTAGTTGTGGTTACCGCCGCAACCAATACACGCACTTTTCCTATTACAATTCGCCGATCCGTGACCGTAAATCGCCCACTTGCTACATTGAGTTGGACCTTTAGCTTTCTTGCGAGGATTTCGCCAGCGCAATACTATTCCCAAGATGTACCTAATTTTTATTAGTTCGCTTTTGGGTACCTGTATCAATACTTGAGCGAGACCTCATGAGTTCCTTTATATTGGCCAACTCGATGTTACTTTTTAATTTAAGGTCGTCGCTTTTAATTTTCGTTTCGACTTTCGGTAGTCTGAACAACAACAACATAACAACCAACTGCGTAAAGTAAGTTAGCTCGACTCATTTCGTTTCTCAAGTGCGACTTTAAACTCTGGTAGGGTGTTTGCCATCACCAACTATGGCTTTTGTCTACCGTAATAGGGGGTATCGCGGGTTTCTATGGGTTTTTCAATGGGATGCTGACACTGCTGGAGTCATCCAGAGAGAAATTAACCAATTGCGTTCCCAGAAGCGAACTGTCAAAACCTGTTCTGTTAGCTTTTCATCTATGCTTTAATTATACCACCCAACGCGACGCTTCACCATGCTCTTCGCCAAACAGCAGCCCGAAGGCAAGCTACTGAGAACGTGATATTTTCTCGAAAATAGATATTCTAATAAAAATTTATAAACCAAGAGTAAAAAAACTAATGTAATTTGTACTTTAGCAATTAAGGCAACAAATTCGATCAATTGATTTTAAATAAAAACTTTCAGTTNAAATTCGATCAATTGATTTTAAATAAAAACTTTCAGTTTCCTAAGTTACTCCTTTATGTTCTTCGGGCGATCCACAATTTGTGTGTGGTATTGGAACATCTCTGTTTCATTTAACTTTGCATTTCAGTTTTGCCGTTACTTTTTCCGAATGTTTTTGTTTCTCTTCGGTGTACATCTACTTCAATTTGAAGTAATAATCCTTAAACACATTTTCACCAATTTACGTGTTGGCCGTTGCAGCATGTGCGCAGAAATGATTTGAGAGTGAGAGATAGAGATTTGAAAAGTGTTCCTAATTCTCAATTCATATGCAAATTTATTTTATCACCATCATCGTCAACGCAATCTTCTCTCTGATGTGCCACACACCGAAACACTGTTGAGCATTCTTTGATGATGGTAAATTGTGAAATAACCCTTCCTTTGAAGCCATTCGCCATTCCATGAGATGTGCTGCTGGGTATGTTTGCCTTTTGTTTGACAATTCATTTGTCTTTCGGTATGTAAATGTGCATTGCATGGTGGGCATGCCTTCTATTTAGGTATTATGTGGTCCGGCAAATCTATGAAAAGCTCTGATGGCCAATCAAGAGGGACATTTTTGAAAGTGCATGGAACTGAGAGCGCAACGTTACATTTCGTCAAGGGTATTTATTTCAAAAGTGTTGAAAATTTAAGTTATTTTGGATTGTCAAGAAACTCTTTACCCTTATGTTATAACCTACATTCATGCAAATCACCTTTGCAGTCACCCATTTATGCGATTTCTTGCAACGGAGCTCCGCGGAGCCTCCAAATTTCGATGTAAGATAAACTGCAGAAATTTGAATCTAAAAGTTTTCGTCGAATTTAAAACAAGAATCGACTAAAAATTTGTTTGCTCTTTCAAACTTATTCTTAATCGCATTGTGCCGTTGCAAATTTTGGCATTAGCATATATGAATAATATTAAAATAAGGACGGGAGACCTTAAGCCCAAATGTTTGGGCAATGGATTTGCGGGAGATTAAATCAAATAGAAATGTAATGTTTAGAAAGTGAAGATTCTGAGTTTAAAACAGATCGAACCAGCTCAAAAGAAATTAAATTTGTATCATATAATTACAAAGGTGTATTTTGACTTTGCCATTGCCGCTAAGAAGAACTCACCGGAGACCGGACGGTTTAAAAAAATCGGGCATACCGAAGTTAACACTTTTACTTGTTTTATCATTTTATTGGACAAGTTAAAAACGCTGCAATCATATGAATCTTACAATTTCACAATTTGCACTGCTATTGCTCGGGCGTATTTTTAATTATAAACTCGAAAAAGGCTTTTGTAACAATATCAACAATCCCATGGACGGATTATCCTCGAGGATGAAGAATTGCCTTCATTATTGAGGATTTACAATGAAATGGTGGCCATAGAGAATATCCGTGATCGCAGAAAGTCTTTCGATTCAATAATAGAATTAAACAACGCCCCTGAAGACCTTATTTATGTTCCTCCTGTAAATATAAAAATTGTAGCTCTTTCGTGTTGGTTCTGTGCTATGGCTTACGATAGCTTCTCTAGTGATTTATGTCAATTCAGATAAGGCATTCAAATGAAGCAAGCCCAAATCACAAGCCAAAGGTGAGAATGGGAATGGCATGGCTGTGTGCTTAGAAAACTAACCCTAAGTAAATACCATTCACTTTGTGTATGTGTAAAGGATATAAATAAAGAAGGGCAAGACAATGCAAAGGCATGTGAGTTTCAGTGGTCTCTGATCTCTTTTCGTAGAGGAATTGTGAGTGTGGTGGACATGACAGATGACAGAGATGACCAGAGAGAGATTAGTTGACAAAGTGCTGAAGGAAACTAAAGTATTCTAGCTCTGTTAAATGCGAAGAATGTACAACACAAATAGTAACAGCAACAGGACCAGGAACAATAAAAACATTAGTTTGGTACGAAGTCAAAGAACAACTTAATTTCGATTCCTACAATCCGAACGGCTCCGAGTTTGTGGGCTGTAGTGAGAATCGCCATCAATGGCCTTGCATTTGCCTTGGCAAATGTACGCAAAGTATTTCCGCAATTTGACGCATCGTGTCCTTCACGGCGCTAGTGGCATTCAAAGAATGCGACACCATCAACACCAATACCGTGGGCCATCAATAGGGCGATGTATAACAAGTGGCTATGGCTATGTTGGATGGGGTGGCAGACTTTCGGTTGAATGGCAAACGGCTAAGTCTGTATAAACAATTTGCATATCCTTTTAGGAACAGTCAATGTAGCTATGTGGCAGGGGTAGAAATTTGCACGACCAAATCCCAATGTCAGTCGAAGAATTTTTCTGTATTAGAGCTGGGCGGGGGCAGGAGGAAAAACACCATCGCTGCACGTACGTACATAACGATTCAATTCGAATGTGCTTGGACCAGTTGGATTCTCGAGCCCGGCTGCATGCATGATTGCCTAAAGTCGATGAGAACGTTCGGGTGTGTGCATGTGTGTGCCTTGGGCAACAGGCTAGCAAAAGGCAATCGATGTCGCCAAACGAGGGAAATAGGGCTGTAAAAGAGAATAGACCAATTGCCAAATAGAGAGAGTGAGTATGGCCGTCGACGAGGGTAGGCTGAGGCTCCTGACGATTACCACGGCAATGGCCACGTCGATAAAGCAAAGGAAAGTGGTAAAAATGCTTTAAGCTACGCTTAAAAAAAAAGCGCAACGAACTGTCGAACTGAGCGCATTGCAAAGGAAAGGACGACACCGCCAATACCATTGACAGTCCATATTTATTTTTGCAGACAATATCACGGGATAGCCAAAATAAGCTGTTCAAAGATTTATTGGTTAAATGGACAGATTTGACTATGTGTGTTATGCCATCTTTAGTTTTGTTTACTTTGGTGTGGTTTTCTCTTCTTTTTTTATTATTTTATATTTTTCTCCCATATTTTATTTGATGTCATTGGTGGCCTCTTGAGAATATGTCGAAGGCATTGTGCACTGTCAGAAAGAAACGTGCTGGCCATTTTTTTGCAATATATATAATATATATTTAAATCTAGCTATTTTCGGTTGGGACTGGTTATTTACAGTGTCAGTGCAGACAAGGATGATTTTCATGCCACATTGCCCTGGCAAAATCCTTGGAAAAATTATTCTATAACACTACACTCGAGCATACTCATCCACCCCTTCACAATGGACTCTCACAGACGAATGTTTGCATGACATGGCAATTTCTCAAGATTTACGACGTTAATATATAGTGGTAGGGCTAGAGACAAAAATTGACAACACAACAAAAGTTGCATGCCCAGTTTTAAAAAAAATACGTTGTGATCGGTGAAGCAAACTATTTGTTTAAGATAAGTGGAATGAAACTATTCAAACCCCTTTTAATGAATTGTTCTTGGCGTTGATCGAGGTCGATATCTCGACATTAACAAAAAAGTTTAAGAGAAACTAAATGTTGCTTGACATAAATCAATTTCTGTAGGAGAACAAATTATGTAGAGATCATATGTAAGACTGGCCAAAACGAGGACAACAAATATTAAATCGACTATAAATTTGAAAAAATTCAGAACACATGTATTGTATAGGGTGAACTGGTTCCATTGAAACCGAAACGTTTACTGTAATATGCCCGAAATATATATCAATCAATCGTTTTATTTGGTTCAGCATCAGTTACAATGGACAAGACAATTTCCTTACGTTTCTATCAATATATGCAGCTATATGTATGGTCAATTTTCGAAAATCAGTACAAATTCAATGAACCATGGTAGGGGCAAAATAAATATATTGTATGCGAAGTGAAAAAACAACAGTTAATATTCGAAAAAAATCATTGGCTATTAAAAACGAATTCATTTTTATCTAAAACAAATACACATTTCGGTCATGCAATTAAGTTTTTACGATTGAATGAACACTACATTTTAAAAAACTTTACTTTGTTTTCTAGTCCATCGATAGGAATTTTAAAATGTTTCAATGCACATTATTTTTTGAAATTATCCATTGCTACTGGACGCGCAAAGTCCATTGCAGATTGTGGAAAGTTAATTAAATTTTTATTATGTCATCAAATTTGTCACGACCAAATGAATCCTGGAATGTTGGCTCACGTAGGTAAATCGGGTATGGTTCTGCTATTAAATGCTTCCCATTATCCTTAAAAGCATTATAGTTCTTCAAATTGACCTATTTATCCAATTGAATTTTTTTTATTAACCTCAGGAAATCAAGGACTACGGATTTCCTAACTCTAAAAGGAACCCAGGTTACTTATTTAATAACCTGTAAAAGTAGAAGTCTAGTGTTAAATAAAATTCTGGCAACTAATAGTGTAAAAAAAACTGAAATGCTGGATATCATAAACGAGGAAACACAATCTTATAAAGATAAAATTGGTTACATATTAGTCATCAATCATTGACTATTAACAGGTTCTCGAAAAAATATATTATTGAAAAATATCATATTATGGGGAATGAAACATTAGCAATATACTATATGACCTACAAATGCCGCGCTCATAAAAGTACCAATCGTAGAAACAAATTTTTTTTTATCACTTTTTCAAAAGAGTTTTAAGAATTTTAGCATGTGTGAATTTGCAATTAGCAATTCTTTGCGTCTATATGGGTTTTGGAAACAATTATTTGTTTGTGCGATAGTGAATTATCGCAATTATCTATGCGATCTGTTTGAGATCTCATTCTTCACTTAACTAACATTTCACTAACTAACTGAAGTCACGTTGGATTTTGGTATATCTAAAGCACATGAGGGTGTGTTGGACACCCTTCTCATTGCCTTTGCTAGAAATCTTTCTGAAATTCCTATATTTGATTTACTCGCATTTATTTCATTTCTATATTTAATTTTGAATTGCTTCGTGGCATCTAGTGTAGCTGTTTTAATCGGATGTCAACGAGTTTTATTTTTTAAAAGAATATCGAATTCTAGGATTATTTTTGGAAGTGCTGATGTTACCAAAAGTACCTGGTACAGAAATTTAGGCTTGAATGACGTAACTTTTGCTTTACGGTCCGGAAACTAGTTTGCATAGCGTCGATCTGGACGGTGATAATTATATACAAATTGTTTTTACAAGATTTGTATACCCTGTCGGGTAATTAAATCAGTATGGTGCTTTGGTTCTTTAAATGCTAGTGCTTGGGAAACAAGTTTAATGTTGAAAACTTTACATTGCCCCTTGTAGGTTTTGTATACCCAATCAAATCAAATGTTTTGCTGAGACTTCACCCGTTAACCTTGGCCATTGGCTATTGGTCAATTGATAATGGCCATTGTCAGGTCTATCGTCCAGTGCAGACTTCAACCTTTGAAAACAATTTCAAAATGTTCTCAACGAATAGATTGTTTCGTCTTGACTCTATGTGTATGTTATGCATGTATGCATGAATGTACATATGCTTTGTATTCAATATTTTTTTTACATGTCGTCGACATGTGGCACGGTGGTTGGCATCATGCTGCTTCTAGTGTTGTGAGCTAAAATCCCTTGTCACTATTATACAGGGTTCAATTAATTGGACCTTAATGGGCAGTTTATTGTACAAAGGCAACGGGTGAAACAAGAATCGGCAACTGAATGACTAAGAGCCCAGCCAAACACAAAAAAAGAAAGTACACCAGTCTCGTCATTTATTCATTTATTGGTTGTCTTTAGTTGCAAGTAGGTCCGGTCTGTGTCAGCACAGCACACAGTACAGTTACAATTAATAGCATGTTCACCAAAAATTAAAACGAATTGAGAACTGGGCATTCCGAATGTGTCGCTTGTAGGAACTTTTGGAATTGAGTTGAATGCTTGCCGACAAATGCAAATCAATTAAAATCAATGTAAGAGCAGCCACTATTTTGGCTTTGTTTTTATTCACAAAAAATTGTCAGAAAGATATTAGCAAACGAAAGAACAATTTTCAAAGCCTGGTAAAAGAGGTGATGCATACGACTGAACTAAATGTCTGTTTTATGTATAGTTGTCGTGTGTTTCATTCTTGGTTATAATTAAGACTAAATTTCAAACATGATTGTAAAGAAAAACGCATTACGTAATAATTTCTTTCATATTTCATATGAAAACTGGATAAAAATCAAAATTTGTTTGATTAATATACGCCGATTTGTATGTGAGATTCAAAAACCTCTTAGTGCATCGGGTAAAAAATTTGGAAGACAAAATTTATATATTATTTATCTCCATTCTGGGTGTTATAAAACTGAATATAATGAAGTACATACAAATTTACGTAGTTTTTGTAATTATAGTTTGAATGTTCCTGGCTGGCATACCGAGACACATAGTCAGGCAAAAAATGGTAAACGGAAAAACGTACGAACTCATGATAAGTTTGTTGAATCATCAATTATACTCATGTCAGGTCCCACAGTCTACGGCTACTTCAATGCATGCATAGGAAAATAAATGAGGTGTTCTTGACGGGAAACGGGGAAATTACGATTGCCAAGAAGGGAGCGCGTAAACTATTTTGCAGATGAGCGATCATGTGACGCAGTGCGAAAGGAAATATGCCAGCAAAATAATAGCGCAAAATTATGGTTGACGTCTTGCATATTAACTGAATGCATGACGATATCATTCAATTGCTCCCCTACCATAGTGACGCCATTTCATCAAGGGCCCATCAGCGACATCGCAATCATCGTTATCGTCATCACTCAGACTATAATGAGTAGAGGAGTTGAGAAAGAGAAATATAATAGCTTGTTAGCATCGGGAAGGCTGGGCAGTGTGCGACACATGTGAATGACTCAAAGAGGTAAAGGGCTTTCACGGAATACATACGACAACTTTATTTGAATAATAGAAGCTAGACAGTGTTCTCAAATGCGAACACCAAAACGCTTTTGTTCTGGTGTGTTTCAACCTAGGCTGAACATTTTTAAATTGTCGAAACCCTTCGATTTGTCAATTTTTCCGTTGAGCCGACCTTTGAACAGGAGTTTCCCCTTGGCGTTTGTGAGGTTAAAGTCGATGTGGAAATTCGTCTCGGGCACATAGCTGGGCAACAGTTCTTCGTCCATGTGGTACTCGTGCAGCTGATATGAGCCCTTTTTGATCGGACATTCCCTTACCCAATTGCTGTTCTTGAGAATGTCCTCATAGAGGACACGCAGCATTGGTTCTGTGTTGCGTTGCTTCAAGAATTGGCAAAATTTCACTGACCGATTAGCTAGCACAGTGAATTCACCTGCATTCTCGGTCGATTCCAAGTGAATGGCGAACTGCAAAAGCACCTCGTTGACATCTTCCAGGAAATTCATCAACACACTCAATGTGCTATCGCTTGTATTGTTCTTCAGTTGAATTTTCAATTCAATCACTTCACTATTAACTTGCAGAGGAAATGAGGTGAACACAATTTTAAATGAACGCTGAAGACATACAGAGACAAAAATAATTGAATTAAATTGTACACTCTTCCTTTATAAGTGGCCTCACCCAAGCCCACACGGTGGGGGGTCCAATGCTGTTTAAAATCATCAAAAAACTAAAAATCGTAGTAAATTGTATTAAATTGTTAGACGACTTCATGCTTAGTGCTTTCACCGCGAATCACTGACGAAAATGTCCATAATTCTAAAAATTTTATAATTGCTTGATTTCCAAATGGGTGCTCATTAGTATTCGATCCGATGACATAACGCAGCAATTGAGGGGATATTAGGAACGCCCGTAATGGGGAAATGGTTCTAACCAAACAAAATAATTGATGTGTTCACCGACAATTAAAAACTCATTCCCTTCGCATATCGGGAATTGACATCTTCAAACGAGGAGTATAAAAATTTCGATATCTGAGCAGTTTTCCAAATAGAATTGTTAAACGCTTTCACATGTTAGTAACTCTAATCTATAGTGCTCTGTAAATACTGTATAACAAGAAAAATGCATCGTATTTTTGCTTTCGTTTTTGTTTGTTTAATGGCATCTGCATTGATAGCAGAAGCCGAGGTAAGTAAAATCCATTTTATTGTCATCTGTTACATACAGGATTATTGAGTATACACTAAAAGCAATAAGCTCCTGAACCACATCTCGAGATCAAAAAAGAAAACCTTAAATGAGGAACAGCCCGTAATCAAAAGAAACAAACCTTCTATCCCCTGAATATGTTTTGGATTTTACAAATTTTATGACAAATAATTTACGAACGTCCAGAAAACATACATGTTTCTAACTACAAATCGTTTTATCTATTAATAGAAAGTTATGCGTCCTAAAATGAAAGAAATAAGCATCTGGGGCAACGACAAGTATTTGATTCATTCGATCGCTATGGATGCCCAGGATCCACACTTCAATGTGACTTTGAAAGTACTTCAGGACGTCCACGATGTTGACTTCACAGCCTCATTACGTGTGACACAAAAGAAAAATCCTGACTACTTCTTTTCGGTGAACTCTTCTCTGAATTTATGCAGAATTCTAAACTGGCGCACAGAATCACCGATCGGCTCTTTGTTACATGCATTTCTAAAGGAGTATGGAAATATATTCGAAAAATGCCCAATTACGAAGGTATGACTTCAATTGAGCGCTCTCAAAGCTCGAAGTGTACTTGTATAAAATATAACTTTTCTTAATTTGTATTCATAATCTTCTAGGGTGAATATTATATGCACAAAATCTGGTATCCAGAAGATACGGCATCTGCCCTCATCCCCGAGGTGGACTTCGATGTGAAGATTACTGCCTATGCTATAGATGCCAACAAGCACCGTACTCTTATTCTGAACGATCATATTACTGGAGAAGGTCTTATTCAGGACGTTTCCAATGTGAAGCACGGCATTCTGGCGATGCTCCCGAAAGCCGGTTGAAAGCGAAAAACCACTTTAACTCATATGATATTTAAATATCATATATTTCAAATATTCTGTTCTTTGTATATTTGGAATTAAAATGCAATAAAAACTGATGAATTCACAAACTCTTGTGGTCTCTGAATATCTCTTATAGGCTTATATTATTGCCCTTTCTAAGAGGGGAACTTGAACCCCCCTAGCGGATTGGATCAAATTTAGGAGTTAACGTTTGATATGATTCTTCGTCATGTGTTGCGTTTTATTGCATAGGTAAAAAAAAAATTTGTATTGGAGCTACCCTTGGACTGATAAATCCAACACCGAAATTGCATTGATTCTATGTCAATATCTCTTAACGCGTCTTTTCAACATACATACAGGTAGACATGGCTTTATCTCAGAAAGTGATCCTGATACTGATTATATATATATTTTATGGGGTTTTCAGTGGCTTATTCCAATGCATAACAATGCAATGGAAAGTGAAATTTATTCCTTTTGTTATAAAATATGTTGAATTCTTTCTAATTTGATAGAACTTGAGATTACTTGTACTTACTATAAAGTTCGTAAAAACATTCCAACAATAGACCATTTCCAAATTTGTCAATAAACAAATGAATATAATGCTTAGTTCGACTTCTCGAAAATTTGAAATTTCATTTAAGTCATATACTACAAACCAGACAGATCGTTTTGTATCAAGT
>JXPZ01003495.1:713-11876 GCA_001014575.1 Themira minor
TTAGACGAAACGAGTGACGCATGCGTAAAACACAAATGGCATTGTTTAGGGGACCACATCGCTAGACAGAGGCAATGTCTCTGGACGTTCACAAATTTGTTCACACTGAATTGTTGGGGTTTGCTATAGTACCAGTACCAGTTTGTATATTCTCTGTATGAATTCTTCGAGTGAACTGAAATAACAATTACAACCTGGGATGGCTGCTGCTGCTGCTCCCGGTATTGCAATCGAATGCAACACTAAAAAAGGCAATAACAATTCCAATGAATCAACATTTTACTACCATAACGGCAATGGTCATTAAACGCAGTGGTCAATGCTCTGCGTGGCAAAAAGTCAATGCGCCACAAAAGACATGAAAAACAAAAATAATAATGGACAGATGGAGACACTATAAAAAAAGGAGGATAAAATTGAAAAAAATAAAACAATGAGGACGACTCGATATGTTCTTGAAAAGAAAACCGTCGTCTCTACTCATTTAGAAGCTACTTTGAGCATGTCAAAGGATGAATAGGCGACTTGCTCAATGGCTACCGATTTTCCTATTTTCTCCCTGAAGTTTCATGGAATTCCCTTGAAGTCCTGAATACTTCTCGAGAACACCCCTCAATTTGTGAACATCATCTCTGGTTACACCTCTTTTGATTTCGACGACAACGATCTCAACAATGAGCGACGCATCGCTCGTTTCGTCCTAGAATAGTTTTCCATTTGTAGGAGAGGCGTAACTAATGATTTGTTTCCGGCCTTTTCATCATCATCATCATTCACCACCATCACCACTGCTACCGCTACCATGAATCCAACCACCAGTCATTTTGTCATCTATCGTGACGGCGTAGTAACGGACGCCCGCCCTCTTCTTTGTTTTTCCCCCTGTTTCCGACAATTTGCAACAATCTATAGTTCAGGGCAACTTTTTTGCTTCCATTGACCTACTCGCAGAAGAATAATGGGCAAACTATAATTACTTGCAGCACACGCAAGGAATTACAACGAAAAAAACTCGCGAAAGGTTTTTGGTAGGGTATGAAGGTAAAAAAAGAGGGACATAAGAGTTTTTGCAAAATTTACATACACATTCGTGTTTTCGTGGCTTCCGAGGGAAATCAATTAAAATTCTGCAAAATGCCGGCGGATGTTGTCGCTGTTTGGCACCGTCAAATTTTAAGCCTCTCGCCGTTCGCGGCACGCATTTTTATGTAGTTTTGCGAAGCTTTCAAAAAGGTACACGCCAAAAAAATCGATGTTTTAGTATTCTAGCGAGTTGTCGTTTGCCTTTTCGGAAAAATCTATACATTCAATGGCACATTTGGTATAAGCGGATTTGGGCGTTCTTTTTGCTTATGACTTTTGCCGGAGGTGGGTTTTATTTCTTTAGTTCGAAGTTCTTTGAAGGAAATATTGCTCCCAGTCCAAGTTCAAGTGGTCTCTTTACTCATGAAAACCATTGAAAATTCTTTGGAAACTTTCGAGTGAGTCATAATTTTTCATTGGGAAATTGAACAATTTTCATTTTGCCATGGAAATTTCGATGAATCACTGCGAAAAAGTACCGAAAAATGACTTGAGTTCCTCGCTGTAGTTTCGAGCCACCACAGAGCTTGCAGGTCATGCAAGTTCTTTGCTCTTTGTCTCAATTTGGCTGTTCCTCATTCTTGTGAATGCTCTTAAAATAATAAATTTTCATTTACACGCCTTGCTCCCTCGCCGCAGCCAACACAGCATAGAACACAAAAAATTCGGATGCCCAGACGACGCGACGGGCCGCATGCACATTTGCATAATGTGCTGAGGGATTCACACTGCGGCGGCTTCCAAATGTATGCCCATAGATGAGGGCGTTGTTTGTATTTGTTTTTGTTTTTGGTTGGCCGCCACAAAATCTGTGCGATTTCAAAAAAACTCATTGCCTTGTTATTGTTTTTCTGGTGAGAAATGATGCGTTACTGATAGCGGCGGTTTGTGGGCAACGCAAAGTGTGCGTCTGCATTGAAAGGCCCATAAACAAATGCGTGCGTTCGAATATAAATCTTCTGGGGATTTTCGGAGTGTGTGGTTGTGTTTGAGGAAACTGGACTTAGGAGAGAATGATTTTTGGAGGAATTTTCAAAGCCTTTCTAAAACCACCAACATTCTCAGAATTTTGAAAATAATTTTTTATGAATTTTTTAATTCATCCCTCAACGTTCCTAATATGTGCTTTTTATTTCCTCCAATTGTTGGCCAAGCCTTTTCTTGCCGCCAACTGTCTGACGCCCCCACACTCACTTAATGTTTTTATTGATTTCCAAATGGCAACAACAAAAAACTGCAAACAATAAGAGCAGCCAACAATTTTTGGCACAGCTGGTCCCAAGCGAGTGAGTTGCTGTTACCTTTTATAGATGTCTAAAAAAAATGGCTCAAAATAAAAGCAAACAAAATTTTGTTTTTTATAAAAATAAGACACATCGCCCCTACATGAATGGCAGTTACAAACGTTCAACAAAAGAACTCGTAGGTATTTTCTACCGTCAAAAAGAGTTTCATTTGCTGAATAATGAAAACGAAACGCGAAAATCGAACACTGAAATCCCAACCATATGGCCTAGGGCAAAAATTTGGAAATTAAATTAGGTTCGATCATCTGTCACGTGCTCTGGTTTCCCGACCCAAGCAAGGGTTACCTTCACCTAAATTTTCGACTCGTCCGACAAGCCCTCAATCACGGTTAAAGAGGGTTGCTTCAGTTACNATTATTTCCAATTATTGATTTAACGTGGGCTCCGACGACCGACGACTTATCATGCGAAAACCCCTATGTATGAAAGTTACCCGAATGCCATTTGGGTTAAGGGTAAGTACATATAGACGTTATCGGTAATTGTTGTGTTATCATTATCGTTGTTGCATTAGAATGACACAAATTCATGATATTAGGCAAAGATAATGAACTAGGAAAGGGTTTATGTAATAACAACAACGAAATTCGAACATTTGTGAAAACAGACATAAAAGGGCCAAGGCCATAGGGGGGTTTCGTATTTGAAGCAATTTAATTTAACCTTTTTGAAAAAAACACCATTGCTTTGAGTTAGACGGCGAACTTTCTTTGGCCATACCCCTTGTGACATATTCCAGTGGAAAGAACACAACTGGCTCCCCCTTCGGCATATCTTGTTTTTATTCTGTCCGAAACGGCCGGGTGACTAATTTTGTTTTATCGTTTTGCAACAACAACAACAATAAAACCCAGACAAGTGCGAATTTCATCCGTCTCCGCCGATAAGACTTAAGACTCATATTTTGTTTGGGTAATATTTTAAATTTTAGTACCAGCGGCAAGCTAACGAAATCAACCTTATGACTCACCCAGTGGACTGGCAAAAGCCGGGGGTTAGAAAAATTTTATTTGCACATTAAAGCCTTCAAGCTTACCTGAAATGAAAGAAAGGAGAACTAAATTAATTAAAATTGTCTTTAAATTAAATAAATAAAGGCGTTGTCATATTTTTAGGTGCCAAGTTGAATGACAATTCCCCTGTCTTTTATAGTAAGAGTGTAAACCTCTTAGTGATTTCTATGGGAGACACACTTTCCCCCAGCGTCTTTGCAAATTACCTAATGCGGTTGCCATTAACCGCCACGTTGAGAGTCTTATGTTACACAAACACCAGCCACATAATTAACATTAAACAAGTTAACACACGCAAATTTACCTTGTCGGTTAGGTGGGCTTCAATGAAATGCCATCCGCACCTTCACCACACCAGGTGGCAATAGAACGTAAACGGCCGCAAGTGGGTTTTCGATATTCACGAAGCGACACATGAGAACGCTCAGATGGCAAAAGCAAAATACGACAAATCAATGACAGAAATGCAAACAAAAAATCCACAAAAATTTGACACCGCAAATAATATTTTCAAGGTCGATTTTCAAGTGACAAAATTTTGTGGTTTCGCTATGGAAATTCAAGTGAATGCAATTAGGAGAACACAAATAAGGTAAAGTCATTCAAATTACAGGCAAGGTAAGGCATTATAAAAACAAATGAATATATTTTTTCTAATAAAAGAAGAATAATTGAAATCGTTTCAATATTGCTGAAATCGCCCATCAAACTCTTTGCTGGTTCAAGTATGCCGCTTTTATGCCTTTATGACCCATGTGGATTGACCGTAGCTCGCTGTTTTTGGGCCATTTAACACTTGGGTGTGAATTGCGCCGGGGCGCTCATTCTCAATGCAACGCTGTGTTGCACCAGAAGCCGATCGGTTCTCAACAAATCACAGTAAATAAAACTCAAGAGTGTGTTTAACCAATTCCGAACAAGAATTGCGATGATGTCTAATGAGGAGTGTAAACAAAATCACCGAAAATAGAGCTGGGAACTTCAGAAATCCCAAGAAGTTCCCAACCGGAAATTCTCACATTTTTGCATTCGAACTGAGGGTCTTGAGGGCATTTAGTTTTCTCGAAGACACTTTGAGGGTGGCTACCGAGTGAAATGACGGAAAAATTGTCGTGATAAATGAAATGTTTAATAAAGTGGTTTGTTTGTGAGGGAAAAGCGTCATTACACTGACGAGTACTTTCCTCGTCGTGATGGTGGTGTTTGGAACACTGCCGGATAATGCATTTCGCCCGCTGTGTGTGCTGGTGGCCGCTCAAAGGGAGTTCACTTAATTTATGGCAACAACTCAGAAGCATTTACGAACCACGAAGTGAAGGGAGGAAATCCAAGCGGTGTCGAGTGTGTCCACTCGGCACTGCTCCGAGCTGGCGAATTGCATTGAATTGAAGTTAATTTAGTTGCAAGTCTCTGTGACCGCCCTTCAACAACATCCCTCGAGTGAGTTAGCCTCTTGATAATGTAATAAAAACAATAAACCCATTAATCCGAGGCAATAAAACCACCACAAAGGGATAGTGAGCAAGAAACGGTCAAAGGTGTGGTCTGGCCAAAGGAGGTTGCGGTCCCTTCATGGGGGAAAGTTTCGTGGGCCAATACATCAAAAACGCCATTGTGGGGCGATTTGTCAGTGTCCCAATGCTTTGTTGTGACACATGCGTGTAATCTAGATCTCGCCTAGAACATCTCAACAAAACGGCCATAAATTCGGGGACACAATTGAAAGCATAAAAAAATGTAAAAAAAACACCATTTAAATGCGATGTAAACCTCTTTTCCACTTTTTTGTACTTTCTCTTCGACCAGCATTGCTGTGCGGCACTAAAGAACAATGCAACGATTTATCAATATTGAATTACACAGCTCAAAAAAACAACAACACGGTCTGATCCAATTTTTGTAGTGCATTCGGAGACCCTTCCACCATTATGATTCCTTGAATTATTGACCCTTTTCGACGACGACGATTTTCGTATGAACGCATTGACATCTGATGGCCGGGGTACGAATCACACGTGAGGGCCACGCGATGAATTCGTTGCCCTCTCAAATGCACACTTGCATTGTGGCTGTCATCGTGACAGGGTCTCTGCTTTGTCCTTGCGCGTTCTCAAACAAAGCCATACTTCAGCAACCCAGGCGGTTGTTCACGATGAGGGCATACGTTTTTGTTTCGCTCGCTCATTCTCCTTGGGTGGGTAATCATTAATAATGCACACAACACAGCATCGAACTGGGTGCCACAGCTGAGACAATGTCATTATCATGTGGTAAGAACTGAGAGACGAAATGCAATGCCAGGCACGGCTATTGAGTTGCGGTATCGGCCTTACTTTGAGGAGCATTGGGTCAGGGTTGGAAATCGTAAGGGAAAAATAGACTTTCAGACACTATAAAGCAAAATGGGCATAACAAAACGATCAGCGTATTTATACAAAACTTGGAAGACGAGACAATAAGAGTAAGCTGTTAAGAGCCTCCTATGACAATTCTTTTAATTAACACATTTTCAAAATATCAACATTGAAATGCTAACTTTACATTTAACCACATTATCTAGAGTTTTAAAAGTCTCATGTGGTGAAAATTGCCTGTTTCAGAGAACAAATGAGTAAAGTCTCTCTTTGGTTGTCTCAACGACTCAGCCATGAACTCATCATAATGACTACTGCCCTGCTTTATGCAAGCATTTGCGGCTTGATAATCCCCCTATGCATAAATAGCAAGCGTGCTGGGTACGCCAGAAGCATCTCTCAAAACAAACCCAAAATTTACACTACAACGGACGGCGAGTTATGACGAGTGTTCGCGGCATTCTAATTCAATTGAATTAGGTCAAATGTCGTTTAGCATAAATTATTACGACACTTCAGCGACATGCTCGACCACTCCAAGTGAAACAAAGATTCCGGTGAAAAAAATTACATAAAACTTAAATGATGACGAAGCTTCAAGTCCGAATGAATCAAGACAATTAGATGGACTGCTTCCGTTGAATTTAAGATGAATCACGGCATTCAATCAATATACTGACGATTTTGAGAGAACTCACAAAGAAAATTCAAAATAATTCCACGTTTCGGTGGAAAAGGCAAAACTCATTAATGTGGTCGTCTGGAATGGAGGCAAATTCAATTTAATTCCTAAGCTGCGTGACACTGAGCGGACGGCAAGGCAAACGATTAAATACAAATTACAATCAATTAAATTGAAGAATTTTGCGCAATTTTAATGAGTCATCTGCGAGTTAAGAACTTTTCGTTTTTCAATTAACCGCGAGAGGGCCAAAGTGTGAGAAGTGAAGGTAATTGCCTTAATTGAAGTCGTGAGCAGGGGCTACACTGAGAGACGACAGAAAGCCTCGCCGATGGTAGACCAATTTTTGTGAGAATCTAAAACGAGCTCTCCCGTGAAAACGGAAGCTTTTACTTCGGCTCAACATTTTCAGCAAACCACCTTGTGAATTTCAAAGCAATTTTGTTCTCATTCCGCCACCACGAAAACCTAAAATCCATCTCTCACACTGGCCACAAAAGCCATCAAAGGAGAAGCACCACCCAGTCAAATGGGTCAGCTAGCGGTTCGGCGTTGTACTGTGAAGTAGGCCTGTGCGATTCGAAGAAACTTCAATTCAACAATTAACTGAGCCAACCAGTTTAGTAATGAGTGGAGAACAATTGGCGGCGCGTTCTTTGGCGAACTTGCTTTTCTGTGGAACACATTTGAGACTTTCAATGAGAAAGTGTGGAAAATTTAAGTTTTTTTTTTCAAATCTACTCGTTTTTGTATTGCAAACCGTCATCGCCAATATGTATCCGCTGGATCGATACATGTTTCCGATGCCTTTCAAAACGCTTCTGTGCTGCCAAAGCCATCTACGCCGATGATCACTTTCACGTAATTTCATATTTTCAGCAACAAAAAATAGCGGAAAAAACGCTATATAAATTGTGGATAATTGCATTAGAGCAAAACTTTCTTTTGACCATTTTAAAGTAAAGTCATTACTTTTGTGTTGATTTTTATTGTTGATGAACTAACTTGAATTACACGTGCCTTATTATAAAGCACCCCATCGGGTGAAATGAGCAACGGAATTAGTCACATTGTTCAGGCATCATTGGCGGCACACAATTAGCGGCTATTTAGAATATTAAATGAGCCTATCGAGTCGCCTCGTCGATTAGTCACAGCAGCGAGGATGCAAATTCATGAAATTGAGTAATTTCCGTTCGATCGCGATTTTTGAAAAGTTTTTGAAAAGATCTAAGCTGTTGTCACCTGGTACTCGATTCAAGGGACCCCAAGCATATGTATTCAGATTATCTCCACAAAATGATCAACTTTTTCAAAACCGAAACTCCGCAAGAACCCCAAGCGAAACGAATTCTCCCCTCGATTCGTTGTGAAAAGCCAAAGTCATTCCAATCATAAACCACAACAAATCATCACACTTCGAGCGTGACCAGAAGTCGTAACAATGCATTCCAATTGGTATAGAAATCTATGACAAATTTACACTACCCCTCTGATGTGTCCAGAGGCAGTATGATGACAATTCCGTGGTGAAAAGCTAACAAAAACCTTAAGAACTCTGGTGTAATGCACGGGCAACGCATGAGGATGTGTAATTAAGATTAAAACATGATTGATTCTCGGCGTCGAGAGCATGCAAAGGAAATGAAAGCGCATAAAGCCCATGAACGCACGCAGTTATCAACGGCGTGGTCGCTGTCGTCGTGCGGAATGGGAACGCAACATCCGTAGGAAAAATTATGAAAATATTGAAATGAAATTGATAATTATAGGTTTTGCTTAAGGAGCAGTCAAGCATAAAGTTAACTCAATAAAAACCCATTAAAATGTTGAAATTTCATAATCTCACAGTTCCGGCTTACTTCCTGATGTGTATTGACATTACTTTTGACACGTTTAATTTTATTGTAATTTTTCTTTGCATTTTGTTCATTACATAAAATTGTAGTTACGAAACTAAAAGATTACGCTTGTGGAGAAAGAGCAACTGCAAACATGTGCACCCCTGCGTAAGGGGGCAATTGTATTTGAATGAAATGAGAAAAACTGTGAGCACTTTCGTTTTCAATGGAGTGGATTACGGCGTCGCCGGCAGTCGTTAATTCAATTCACTTGCTAAACTAGTTTAATTTAATTAACTTAAATGGCCCCAAGTGAAGTATTGGTTTCTTTAGTTGCTTTTTTTTTTCATTTAAATATTTTTCTTGCAGTTTTTTCAACACATTACGGTCTCAGTTACATTCGTGGGGGATCCAAGTAATTAAGCTTAATTTGTGTATATAGCAGAGGTTACTTTTGCGGAAAAGTTGCTGTTTTAATGATGAGGCCATGAGAGAAGGGACTTTAATGAAAAGTACATTAAAACGAGGAAGATTATGAGGGGCCCATACTAAGTGACTTTTGGAAAAAAAAACACTCAAAATTATGAAGAACCTTCTCATTACCTCCTCAAGAGTTGATTTCTTGATTGTTTTCTTATATTAAAATTGAAGCCTATGCAAACACATCGAAAACAACGTCTTCAAGGGAATGCCCGTAATCTCCTTTGAATTCAGGTTACCGTGTGGTCTTTTTATAAATAATCGAAAAATCGATTCAATATTTTAAATTGGCATTTAAACAAACAATTCCGAGTTTTTGTTTTGGCTTTCGGCGGCGGCAATCACATACGAAATGTGGGTGAACTTTTCTAGGCAATTAAGGTCAGGCTACTTATCGCTTCTGAAATGGACAACAACAACGACATGGGCACTGCATTGTCTCTGCTTGTAATCTCAACGGCAGTAATTTGAATTTCTTCAAAGTTGCTTATCCAATTTGGAGGTCTTTTTTGGTTTTATCAGCTAAGGAACCCTTCTTGTTTACATTTCAATTTTTTTGTGTTGTTCTCGTTTTAGATTTTTGACGTTTCTTTGTTGTTGTCTTCTGCTTTGTTTTTGTTCTTCAATTAACAGCAATCCCCAAACAATATGGTATTTTAATTTATGAGTCTCCCCGCGAAGCGAGTTCTTTGGCTTCTTCGCGGCAATCGGGGAAAAAGGGCAATAATCATCTTCGGTCTCGTCTTTTTTAATGAAATCGTACGAAGGCGACGACGTAAACACATGAGAGATATACGAACGAGACGATTTGTTGTCTTACGCTTATCGGGCAAGCGAAGCATGAGCTTTCGATGAGAGAACGAGGATGATGAACTCGTCTGACATTTTTTCGTGAATTTCGTTGAGAAATCGAATACATTGTGCAATGGCATCAGAAATGTGTCAATACAAAAACTGTACACGCCAAAAATTATCAGTGCAAAAATAAACGTAACGCAACGTACCCGAAAAAGCACAAACGCAATACTTTTTCATGCGGCGACTGAAGGCGCCCAGGTAGATTGGCGCGTTGATAGAATGATGGCTTGTTGTGTGTTTAGGGTGGGTAGTCATGTGGGCAGTTGACACACACGCAAACAACAACAACAACAAGTCTCTACACAAAATCATCACCATTACAGTCACAGTTCAGTGACCGTTCCCCTCCCATATTGCGAATTCGTGTTTTGTAATTTCGCCAATATTTTAGTGCACAACTTTTGAGCACAAAGGAAATCCGTTGCAAAACCACTAAAACTAAGTTCTTTGTGAAAATAGTTGGAAAAAGGGTAAAAATTAAAAAGCATTCCACTCTTTGGCATGACTCAGTCGCACAATTTAAAAATTTCACTTCCATACTCAACTAAAAAATGGTGCAAAAATCATTGTTGCATGCCAAGAACAACAACAACCAGAATCGAACAAACGCTCAACATGCAATGTGAGCGAAATGACTAACCAGCTGGAAACGACGCAAATGACCACATCGAAGAAGACTTGCCAAGCGAATGGCTTTTATGCTGACAAAGCGATTGGGGCGACCCACAAGGAACACCCATTGTTGGTGTTGTTTTCGGCCCACTCATCATTGGGATAATCCCATCTATTAAAGCCTCAGAGGAAGAGGCGTCCAGTTGTACTATAAATTTGAGTGGGGATTTGCATTGAGAGTGTGGAGAACGACAACGCCCAGTAGAGGGAACCACACAATTAAAACGTTGGCCCCCACTCTCCCCGAGAGTCATTGGCCTTCACGAAAACACCCGGCCCAAATCAAATCAGGCACGCTACAACAATAACACCAACATGACCTTTAGATTATAGAGACATTAAGCAGTGTGCGGAGAGTAATCTATTCGGGGACACGTGCGATTTTCAATGTTTTCTAATAAGCGAAAACACAGCACCGCTATGTTGATAGTTCAAATGTGAGTTTGTCACGCTTCACACGTTTGACGCCCCCCTAATGTGTAGGAAATGGGTGTTTGGGAAATTAACAGCAAAATAGGGGGGGGGGAGAACTAATTGAGGAGTTTCGGGGTGGAAATTTTGGCAAGTTCTAAACATCGACAAATCCAAAGTAGAGCAAATTTAACACGAGTATCAATTGGAAGTGAGTTTATTTAGGGATGTTTGGATGACACAAAGGCTGTTTTTACAATTATAAAACAATATTACTCTTAAGGCCCATAGAGCGATGGCTCTATAATAACTGAAAATCCTCACGTCAAATTTGTGTGGAAAATGTAACAAATTATCGTAAGGAGTATAAATGGAAAGTACTTTCCGAACCAATCGAGGTTTTCTTGGGGGATTATTGACATTTAACATTCAAAATAACGAAAATAACCGGTTTTATTGTGG
>JXPZ01003607.1:0-10148 GCA_001014575.1 Themira minor
TGTTGTTGTTGTTTGGATTTCATTTACATTCTTGTGTGCTCGTTGCAATTCGATACCCGTACTGACCTGTTTATTGAAGTGTTATGCAAATTTCTTCTTCACGCACCTGCATAAGCTCACACACTTGTCAATCACACTCGACTGCATTTGCGTTCACACAAGAGCAATTAAAACAAAACGAAAAACAAAACTTAAAAACGTTTCTTTAATTTAATTGAATGCAAAATTGTTTCCCCTCCCCCTCCCTCACCATCTAAAAAAATAACCAATAACAAATATTTTCCTTACAAACAATTTTGGTGAGCCCCAACTGTACCACAGCAAAGAATAACAAAATGGTCACTTCAGAAAAGTTAGCAATTTTACATGAATACTCAATTGGAAACCACAAACTGGTTATTGATTGGAAATTGAGCAAAGTTTGGCAAATTTGCTTGAGAATTCATTTAAATATTAGAAATTCGTCTAAAAGAATTCGAAAATAGTATAGAAAGTGCCTTTTCTAACATTGGCTTTAGTTTCAGGTAAAGTCATCAGTTGTCAANTCAGCTGTCAATGGTTGTCATCAGCTGATGTTGACATTTTGTGACAGATAACTTTGTCACCCTTGAAATGGATAACTTCAGCTAAAATTTAATGAGTTCTCCTACTCAGAACCAAAAACTTCTAAAAGAATTCAAAGTACCTAAAACACTTTGGTTTTAATTAAAGTTAAAGTCATCAGCTGTCGATGGTTTTAATCAGCTGATATTGACATTTCGTAACAGATGATATCGTCTGCCTTAAAATGGAAAACTTTACCTAGTATTTAATAAAACTCAATGAGGTCTCCTTAGAACAAAAAACTGAAATAAATTAATTCCTTTCAAAAGNTATGAGTTTTTATACCAAGAACCAAAAACTGAAATAAATTAATTCCTTTCAAAAGGTTCAAAAAAAAAGTGAATCAACTTTTTTCCACCCCTTCAATATCGTATTAAATATGTTATTTTTTTGAAAATAACTTTAATCCTCATATTCCATTGAGTTGTTTGCAATAACATGGCATTTATAAATTTCATGGCGTTGGCATCGGGGTTACATAATAAAAATGCAATTTTCATATGAACAATTTCATTTCATTTTNGTAAAAATTCAATTTTCATATGAACAATTTCATTTCATTTTCAGGTGGTTGAGTTAATTGATGCGGCCGCTATCAATTCCACTGCAGTGCGTCTGGATTGGGTTATGCATGTCGGCACCACCGAGAAGTACATCGAGGTAATGCGAGTGGCACCACCCATGCTTTGCAATTGATTTATCGCAACAAAAGCGAATTTTTAATAACTTCCTTAATTTGTGTGCAGGGTCTTTATGTGCGTTACCGCGAGGTGAGCGCCAATCCGCATCAGCAGTACAATGTGGTCACCGTGGTGAATCCCTCCATGGAGTCCACCGTAATCGGCAATCTGCGTGAGTACACCAAATACGAAATCTTCCTGGCCCCCTTCTACCAGACCCTAGAGGGGCAGCCCAGCAATTCCAAACTGGTGCAAACCTACGAAGATGGTAAGTCGTTGAAAGCGACCATATTTCGCAATTACAATATTTATTGGGGGGGCACCCTTGCAGTACCGTCGGCGCCACCCGATGCCATTCAAGTGGGCATGTACAATTTGACAGCGGGCTGGGTGCGTTGGTCGCCGCCTCCCGCACGCCATCACAACGGCATATTGTTGGGCTATAAAATTGAGGTAAGTCCGTGGGGGAGGGGCAACGTCATGGGCCTCACTCGATTGGGCTAATCACTCGTCGTGGTTATTGCAGATAACGGCTGGGACCACTAATAAGGTGCTGGCCAACATGACGCTGAACGCCACCACGACCTCGGTGCTGCTGAACAATCTCACCACCGGGGCCACCTACAACATACGCCTCAACTCGTACACGAAACTCGGCGACGGTCCCTATTCGCTGCCGGTGAGTACCCCGAATATGAAGGCAATTATATCATTTGATTTCATTACCTCGTTCCTCGGGTAGATTGCACTTTTTATGGACCCCACACATCTGGTACATCCGCCGCGTGCCCATCCGAGTGGGTCGCACAGCAACATAGCCGGCCACGGCGGCCTCGGCGGTGGCGGCAGCGGCGGCAGTGACAGCCATTTGGCCCACCACCCGAATGCGGGCCCGGGCAGCTTGGACACGTCCGCCACCACCACTCAACGGAAATCCACAAATTTCTTTCACGACCCCGTGGTCATGGGGCTGGTGATAACGCTGCTGGTGGTGGTGTGCATTGGCACCATACTGGTGATGTTATACTTTCGGCGACGCCATAAGTTAACCAAAGAGCTGGGTCATCACAGTGGTGAGTTCTGGCCCTCCTTAACATTCTTTATGGAAACTCATTTCGTTTCAATTTCACCTTTTCCACTTTACAACTCCGGCGGCTGTCGTCATTGTCTTCGTTTCGTGTGTGCGGTGGGGGTATGGTATAGTAGTGAGTGCCAACGAGATAACCGCCCTCAATTTGAACGGCAAGGACAGCCTGTGGATCGACCGGGGATGGCGCACCACCGACACCGACAAGGACTCCGGCCTCAGTGAGACGAAATTACTGTCGAACAGCCAGTCGAATTATGCGTCCGACGGCGGCACCGACTACGCCGAGGTGGACACCCGCAACATGAGCACGTTCTACAATTGCCGCAAGGTGAGCTTCATTACGGGGGGCGACGAAGCCATTTAACGCCAGAATGGCAAACCAACTAATTTCGTTTACCGTTATTTTTTTTTTTGCGCGCCCCCCCAGAGTCCGGACAACCCAACGCCATATGCGACGACCATGATTATTGGGGCCTCGTCCACCGACACCACATGCCTGAAGACCTCCTCCTCGAGCACGGACCAGGACTCCGGCACCCACTCGCCCCACTCCGCCGACGGCATAGCCCAGTGCGGCGGCTACCAAGGGGGAGCGCCCGGGCCAACGATGACTAAGCAACATGGCTATCATCAGTATCCGCCAGGTCAGTTCGGTGGGAGTTTAATGTGTTTTTAATTTCTTTTCATACCGCGCCCCTCAGTAATTTTTCGTAATTTCCAACATTACGGGGGTCGATTTTGATTTCCCGTCCTTTGCAACGAGCCAGTCAAGTGAAATTTTCGTTGGCTTCGGCATTTCTCGTATCGTTTGGTGTGGATCTAAAAACTATTATTTTATTTCCGTAAAAAATTAAATTCATCGGTTTCCCGCCACTTCCCGCTACTTTAACGAGCGCATAAGCACATTATCAGATGTATCAACACACATTTTATGGCGATTCAGTGCCGTTGCGAAGCTTACTTCGTCTTGACTAATGGGTTGCCTTTTGTTTTGCCAGCGCTTAAGCAGATTTTCAACTGCGTATTTAGGGTCTCTGCTCGCATTTCAACGACGCTCATGTCTTTTGTTTGGTCTCTTTTTGTGTTGTTGTTGTTGTTGTATTAAAGATTGCCGGCAGCTGCTCGAAAGAACTCGAGCACATTATAAGCATTCACACAAAACAGTGTGACATCTCCACTCGCCGTCTTGTCGATTGGCAAAATTAGAAATTCAATTACCCGGGCCGCACAGCATATTGAAGTGTATCCGGTATGTAAGTGATAGATAAGATCTCGCTCGCTGGCAGCAGTGTTAAGTGTACCAGCAAAACGAAATGCTGATTCTAAATTGCGTGCCAAGGGGAGTGGCGTCAGTCGTCGACTGAGAAAATTTCATGTTGAATTTTGTATTACTATTTTACATATATTTTTTAGTTGAATTATTTGAATTTACATTGAACACAAAAATCTATTATTTCATGTCCTCCAACCCGAACCGATCCGACCTGACCTGCTTTCCTCTCCTCCAAAAACGGCTCAAAAACCCCGCACACAACAAAATACTTTTCCTCGAACTGCACCTAATAGAACAAATTAATTGGTCAGAATTTTTGCCGCCCCCGCCGGAGCATCCGCCGCCCGTGCCATCCGGATGTGGCGGTTACCCGCCCAGTTCGCCGCAGTCGTCACGCAAAAGCTCGAAAAGCGGTGGCTCGGCCATGTCCATTCATCAAGGGTAGGTTTCCCCCCTGGCCGCTGTACCTCACTCCGAATCTCAATGCAATTTCGTCGTATTTTCCACAGCGGTTTGAACACATCGATGCTGAGCAGCTCGTCTGGTGGGTTCTCGTCGTGGGGGGTGACACCGCAGTGTGCGGCGTCCGCTGTCGGTCGACCCCAAGAGAACTACTACAACAACCCGGTGCAATGTGTGGGCGGCGGCGGCGGCACTCAGAATCGCTATCAAATCACCCCCACCGGGCAGCATCCGCCGCCGTTGCCCCCGTACTTCCCGCAGAACGGCACGGCCCAGTTGCCACCGCGCAACATGCACTTGAACTACCCGTCAGCCAGGCACGCGATGAGCGAATACCAACCGACCGGCACCCATAATTCCAGATGCTCGAACGGCAGGTGAGTGATTGCCACGGACCCTTGTTTGCCCTTTGAAGTGCCTCCATTGACCGCCCCCTATCGGTGCTTTAATCTTGTTTGCAGAACATGCAACAGTTTTGATGCCCTGGCTTCGCCGCTCCAGCCATTGTTGACGAACGGTGAGAATTGGTATCATCCGCTGCAGCCGGCTCTGCCGCCGCCCAACACCACCTCCGCCTCACAAATCTACCAATGTTCCTCCGAGTGTTCGGATCAATCGCGGCACTCGCATACGCACACGCATTCCCACGCCCACCACACCGCCCACCCCGGCCATCACCCCGGACACCGGCACTGCCATGCGACGGCCACCGGCAACGACACCATACGCTCTGAGTCGAGTCGCGAGGAGAACGGCAAATCCACGGGCAACTATCGGTGTCAGAAGCAAAGCTGCGGAGGCGGCTACGCTGACATCCACGAAATAGAACGTGATCATGTGTTCAAGGGCTCTGGCGGCTCGTGCACCTACGAAGTGCTCGGCTCGCACGGGGACCGCCGTAATTGCAGCGAGTGTTGCAGTAGCTCCCGCGAGGGCGATACGTGCTCGTGCAGCGAGGGCTCTTGCCTGTATGCCGAGGCCGGCGACACCACAGCGCCAGCCGCTGTGCCCGTGCCTGTAGCGGCGAATGGTGCGGCGTGCAAAACGCCCACTCAATCCAACTAAACGCGTATAAGTTTCAAAACAATGTTCTTTTTTGTGAGTAAGTAGAAGCTAGAGCAAAAAAAAAACCCAAAAAGCTAATGCTTGCCGCCTCGCCGGAATTTCATTACATTTTCACGTTTGCATTGCATTCATTTCGCTCATAACTGTAATTGAACGTTTTAGTAGAATTAGTAGGGGCTTCCCAGCACATGGCAACGCAACGAAAAACCCTTTGCCATTCGATTCTTTTACTCAAAGGCTTTGGCTTGCTTGTTGGTTTTAGTTGCCAGCCAAAGGCGGCGTGGAGTCCGTGCACAAAAAGTTGTTTGCAAATCCGTTCAACCATCGAAAAACAGCCAGCGCAATTTCGTTTCATGTTCCTCGAAATTCCTCATTAACCCTGGTGCTGTATTAGCTAGTCTTTCATAAAAGCCATTTCATTTCGAATATCATTTCCCCTGTTCCAGTGCATGGAGTGGCTTCCCTTCCCATTATTTTTGTACTCCTATGAAACCAAAACTTGATGAATAATCGAACAAGTCCCTCCCTTACTGCGGCATGCAGACAATTTGGACACAGGGTATTCCAGAAGCAAACTATTTTCTAGACGATTTACAAAACGAATCAAACGAGACTACACAATCTCCTACTGAATGTGCGCAACACTGCAGCACGTACGAAAATCAACTGAAATTAACAAGAGCAACACGAAAATACGTATCGAAAAGCAAATTAATATATATACCATATAATCAAAACAGTGCATACAAAAAGTTTAGCGTTTAGTGATTGTATTTATTAACACAGACAATGAGAAGCTAGTGATGACGTCGATGTTGCGTAGGCGTAGAGTGAGGGCAAATCNCGAAGCTAGTGATGTTGCGTAGGCGTAGAGTGAGGGCAAATCTTCATGCATTAAGTAGTTTTAGTGTGAAGGTAAAACAACCCAAAATTAATTGGAATTATCTATATAGCCTCCCCAAAATTAAAACCAAATTCTTAAGTAGGACATTTGAAATTTCGTTTTTAAATTTGTATGTTTAGCGTTTAAGTGGGAGAGAGGACGAAGCAAATCAAATGTAACTTACAAATACAATGAGACATGGTTAGTGGTTATTATACATAAATTCATACATACATACACATATAAACACATACTCGTTACAAACTAAAGGTATCCAACATATAGCAACGGTAATTCTAGTAAGCATATTAATTCGATGTTTGGAAAGAGCTTTTTCGAAAAGGGGTTCAATTTAATGAGATCTCTAATTTCAAAATTGAAAATTTCTTCCAAATTATCCCCCCACATAGGTCCTTTCCTGTAAAACTTGAAAAAAATCAGTAAAGCCTAATTTTTTGTAAAACTGCCAACTANAATGTAATCTCTCTTCCAAATAATCCCCCCACATAGGTCCTTTCCTGAAAACTTGAAAAAATCAGTAAAGCCTAATTTTTCGTAAAACTGCCAACTACTTAACGATTTAGTGTACTTTCTTGTGTTAGCCCGCGAAATTACTCCGATTTGTATGTATTTTGTAGGTTTTGGTTTGTGTATTTTTCGTAACTAAAATGTACCTGTGATATAACATATTTCATTCATTATAGCAAACGATGTGACATGCACCACTTATTATCATTTTATCATGACGAAAGCATATGCAATTAACGAATTCAACATATTTAAATTAGTTACTCATTAAAGGCCATGTTATAATTAGACTTGTACGGGGCGAAATTCACTCAACTCCCCGCAACACAAGCCATTACGTGTATGTATTACATTAGTATGTTTCTTCTAAGTGTAATCATGAAAGCATTTTTAACCGTAGCCTCCTAGTATAACCCATCAATACATTACTGTATATAACGAAAGTTGTTTAGTGTCACAATGCATACCATTTCAAATGAGACAAGGCTTTTCTTCTACGTACACTACATAGATGTGTGGAGCGCCATTGAGTTGCCTACACAAATGTTAAGAGTTTTGATATTACTTTTAAATTATAACTAACGAAAAGCTCGAAATTGTCAACATTATTGCAATGATAGACTGTTTAGTTGAATGCGCCCAGCATTCGGATTTTAATTTCAACAATTGTATTATTTTTAAAATTTTATTATTTTTATATAATTTGTAAAATTTTGTAAAATGTTTTTATACCAATTAAAACTTAGCATAGAATGTGTATTATTACATAAAATTGAAATAAATAAAAATACTTAATATTACAATGGCATTTGAAAAAGAACGAAAAAAATAGTACGTATTTATGAAACTCCTATATAAATGATAAAATATCAATACCGAAATGGAACATGCAATTCTGTAGTAGTGTGAATTGTTGTGGTGTGACTTTTTGTTGTAGTGAAACTTGTAATATTCAAATTGAACTTCTCGTTCTCTGTCTGTCTTGATGTACGTACACACATGTAAACATGGGAAACCAATTTCAATGTTGTACATACACAACTACCGGGGGTCGCATACGCGTATGCACAATAACGAAATTCATAGAACTAAACGATTGGGCAAAATAATATTAATATTTAAACTACATACAAGCAAATGCAAAACATTAAAAACATTTTTAAATAAACAATTTACATGAAATGTCAAATGAATAAATGCGTTTTTGTTTAACAGAACAAGTGGATGAAATGTATTAAAAGTGGGTTCAAGTGGTCATTAATATGAGAAATACACGCCAAGTGATTATAAAAATGAATATTTTTTAAAAACGACATCCATTTCTCCCTTCCCTTTAATTGCCGTTAAGTACTTTTAGAGTACACTTTTAAAGTACTTTTTCAATACCAANCCATTTCTCTCTTCCCTTTAATTGCCGTTAAGTATTTTTAAAGTACAGTTTTAGAGTACTTTTTCAATACCAACATTTTTTCAAACTGTTTTCAAAGTTGAATCGGTAACAAAATACCGTTTCTTCAACCTCTTNTCAAATATATAAAGAAATTTTCCAACATCATGAAATTGGGTCAGACCGTCATTATTCTTNCAAATATAAAAAGAAAATTTCCAACGTCATGAAATTGGGTCAGACCGTCATTATTCTTTGTGTATTTCGCGGGGATTTTCTTTATATCGTTGCCAATTGCTTGTTGGGCTCTCTCACAAGCGCTCATACGCCGATACCGAATGTACAATCCATTATACCGCCAAAGCTCGCCCGCCACGGAAAGACAATGCCTATGAGGGCAGAGCATGATTTGTACTTATTTACATACAGTATTAAATGCCGTTGTATTGGGGTTGTGCTGAATGTTTAGGTCGGGCCAACGGAAGTTTTTATATTAATTTTATGTTTTTTTCTTTCGTTCGTTTGCCAACCCCATTGTTTTTGGCATTTAGTGTGGAAATCTGCGGGCTTACAATGTTCTGGGCACGGGGGTTTTTTTGTTCGCATGGCTTTTGATCTAGAATTTGTTTTTGGGGCTGTGAGGATTTGTGCCACTGGACCATTCAGATTTACATACTCCACCGTGGCCATGTGTGAGAGCATAAATTCAACTTAGTTGTGTTGTTGTTGTTATGGTTGCTGAACCAGATAAAGTGCAAAAGCACCGTTATGGGAAGGATTCAATGAAATGAGTTTNGTTATGGTTGCTGAAGCAGATAAAGTGCAAAAGCACCGTTATGGGAAGAATTCAATGAAATGAGTTTCTTATGCAAATTCCCGNGAATTCAATGAAATGAGTTTCTTATGCAAATTCCCGTTAATGGCTTGTTCATTTTCGGTACACCAACTTTAGTGTACGGATTATACGGAACGTACACTATGCGAACGAGGTGGCCATAAGTAAATGAAATCCGCATTTCGGAGAAAGACCTGCCACCGATGGCCGTGTGACGAAAATGGAAAATGACCGTGCAGCTCATTTGAGAATTTGACAGGCAAACAAAAGTAAGTAACATTTTAATTGCTTCCCCGCCCGCCTGCCAACCGCATTGCACTCTGCGCCGCTCACAACTCATTCTAAACGTTGCGTGGCCTTACGGTAAGTTTGTAAGCCTGTCAAGGCGGCTCCCTCCGACAGCCCCTCCTCGACCACGAGCCGACATTCGCGTAGCGAAAAACTGACAGTGGCAAACTGCAATGACTTCGCAGTGACTAAAGTAACTGTCAAGTAGCTGTCATTCTGTCGTTATACGGAAATGATAAGAAGATTACTTGGCCGGGTGAGTGGGCGGCTCGGCGGCACCATGGCAACGCCAACGATGAAGAACAGTTTCACAATGTGGCCATCATGGCTTTTGCTTAACGGGATAAATACTCGTTCATGGGAAAATGAAGCAAAAACCCCGTACCGCACATTCCGCCTGGCTAATGACTTACTTTTCGGTAATTGCATGCCCTGGAAGCAAGGAGGGGCAGATGTATGTTGAAAAATTCGCAAAGCCATTTGGCAAGCGTCCACCTTGTACAGCATTTTAATAAACTGTCAGTGGGTGTAATTTACGAGGGCCAACTTGGATTGGCTCTGCGATTTCGACACTGCGACTCCGACAACTACGGCTGCCGTCTAATCCCTGGCGAAAGTGTTACGAGGTGTTATGTGGTGCGCTGCAATCAAGCACTTTAGCTGAAATCCTTTAAACGTACCATGGAGTAAAACTTAACGCCTAACCCAACGATCACGCTCACGCATGGCCGTATTCATAAAAGTCACACCAGCCACATACCGCACACCGCACCGGCGGCATAGTAACTCGACAATAACATAATTCACATTGTACACTCAGCACACGGAAATGGCACTCGGAAAACTCACGTGTGTCGGTGTGTGTTCCATGCTCCATGACAATTTCAATCGGCCTTTGTGTGGGGAAATTCGTGAATTCCTCAGGTACGAGCGCAAAGCGTCGGCATCGGCTTAAGTTGGGCTCGTTTTCCTATCTTTATTGCTGTAAGCAGATTAAATCAAAATTTGTTGTTGTCGATCTCCAGAGCTTTTGTTGGCGCTGATGGTGGTGGTG
>JXPZ01003620.1:481-12720 GCA_001014575.1 Themira minor
CCCCGCCGTAGGCCAAACGCACGCGGGTGCTCGCATTTGAGATGCCGTCTTCTACACAGGAGATGGAACTTTTCTCGTGGCCCACATCCACAACACAGGCACTACTCATGCCGGCACCAAATGAGGCTGCCACATGATCCTGCAACAGGAAGCAACAACGAAACTTCATGCGTTGCAACAACAACGACACCAGCTCTTTCAAGTGGCTGCGATTGTAGATGTCCGGTACCACCAGCACGGCGTTGTACTTTGGCAAAGAGCCCTCGGGAACGCCCAAACGCTGATGGATGGCGTACGACCAAATCGCCTCCAAATCGGAGAGTATCGCCTGCAGCGAACCGCCAATGCCCGCATGCAGATTGAACTCACCGCGGCGCATGGGGAAATGCACATTGTAGTCGGCTTTGCAGAGAGCCGCATCCATTTTGAGAATGTCCGTGTCGAACAACATCTCCTTGGTGGGCGTTGAGCGGTCGCCCTCTTTGCCCTCGATCTTGATTTGTTTNCTCCTTGGTGGGCGTTGAGCGATCGCCCTCTTTGCCCTCGATCTTGATTTGTTTGCCGTATCGCCGCTCGCCTTCATCGTCGTCACTCTCTTCTTCCTTCTTCACTAGCGGCAACTCTTCCGGTACGCTTTTCTTGTTAAATGCTCTCACTTGTTTGGTTGTTGAGGCTGCCGCTGATTTCACATTGCCGTGTTGGTACGAAAAAAACGTGGACATCGCTTGTGTGACTTGAGTGTCAAAGTCCTCCTTATAAAAGAAAACGTTTAGTTACCAAAATTTCATGAGCTCCACCAAAACTTACTCCGGCGGGCACCACAACGGGCAACAACAATGCATCTTGATGAGCGATGGAACTTGCGTTAAGTCTTCTACGCGCTATGGCATGGAGTATTGTCGTGGGGTTATTGTCAGACGCGAAGCCGATGCGTAAATTTTGAGAGCCCGGATGTATGACGATAATTTGATTCATTTCTTAACTTTTTGTGCATCATTTGTGGTTTTGTTTAGAAATAGCGAAAAATAAGCCGAAAAACACGAAATATTGATCAATAAAATTCATGCCATACAGAGTTGCATAGAGCAGGGTATTGAAAGAGACGTTCAGAGGGCCGTGCATGTTCAGTGTTAATGAACCAAATAACGTGCTATTTCATTTAAAATTGTTTAGTTTTTATGGTAAACAAATTTCAGAGCTGGATATTCGATTCCTGGGAATCGGATTTCCTTATTGCACATAAAATCGTAGATTTTTGTTTGCCTAAAGAATTTCTATTTATAAGCATCGTAATGTATTTGTGTAAACATATTGAAGTGCGTATTTACTTTCGTTTTCATTTGAATTGCGTTTTTTGTGTGTTTACCCAATTAAAGCATTAAACGAATTGAAAAATGTAAACAAACGACCAGAAAACAATCAAATACGAAGCGCAAAGGTGAAAACGCCAATACAAGGTCATCAGTGCTCTGGCGTCAATCGTCGATCTCTTCAGCTTAACACTAATTATAAATACCAACCACATGAGTACAAAAGTGAATATCGTAATGATGATTTCATCAAACCCCCGAATTTTGCCACTTGACCATACAAGATCACTAGTTTGCATATCATGTGACTGCGTGGATTATTTCTCAAAAATGCGTGCGTCCGTAAACCTGAGTCAACATTTCATTGCACAATATCTTGTAATTTCCACACACACACAAACGCATACGAGCAGAGCTTCATACCGGATTTAGTTTAAATTTGTGCCAAGCCCCGATACCAAAAACAGTTTGTGCCAAAACAGCAATATCTGTTTTGCAACTTAATGGTCACACGTGCAAAGCATGGTTGTTGGAGACCAGCAGCGTACAGTTCTTAACGTTTGCCACAGATTTTTTAAAATCGCCATAAAATAATTTCCATTATCCAAATGCAAGACAATTTGTATGAAGACGGTTAGTGATGGACGTTTTGCAAACAGGTACCACTACTCACAAACCAGAAAACCCATCCATTTCCAATGATCTATGCTTTATTATTGAATTTATTTGCAATTTTCGGACATTTCAATGAAAATTCGTAATTTAAAACTTATGTTTAATACCTTTTCCTTAAAATTNATTTGCAATTTTCGGACATTTCAATGAAAAATCGTAATATAAACTTCTGTTGAATACCTTTTCCTTTAAATTCCTCTATTGATCGGATTCCATTGTCTAACGTAAGCGAACACCGGGNTCCTCTATTGATCCGATTCCATTGTCTAACGTAAGCGAACACCGGGAAATTGCTTGAATTTATCATATCATTATCACACATCACCAAGGAAAACAAAACAATAACATTATAAGATGTACGTTCGGTTGTGTGTGTGTGTGCGTAAGTACGTGCATGAGGGCTCAAGAGAGCAAGAGCGAGAGAGCTTGTGTGAAATACCAGAGACGAGTGTTGAAATCGTAAAAAAACGAGAAAGACACGAATGAAACGAGTACGATACCCGAAATAAACAGACAACTACAAGTACAACAACAACGAGCAACAACGAAACGAGTTGATGCAAGATCATCAAGAAACGAGATGTTTGAAAGACAGAAACAGAAAGAAAACACATTTCGTGCGTGAAAGAAGTGGTAGTGCTACATGGTAGATACGGAGCGTACGAAGAAATAAGAATTTCTGCTGTTCGTTAATCACGTATTATTTTAACTTGATTTCTTTGAAAGGTGTACGTACATGTTTGTTCTTAAATAAATTTGAACACGGTTCCATAAAGAATAACTAGATAGCGACGAAGACACACAAAATATGTATTGAAATTGTGTCTGCGTCTCATTATTATCATCATCATCATTATTATTGTGACCGTCAGTTGCTTTGCCAGTTCGTGTGTGTGTTTGCGTTTGTTTGTGTGACGACAGTGAAGTGCATTCAATTGAAGTGTGGATTGTAGTGGAGTGAGTGGAGTACATACAAACGTTCCGCACACTGAAGCCGAGAAACACAGAGCGTAATGTATATCGTGGCTGTGCAGTGAAATCGTTCGTAGTGCTATGTGTAATTGCAAAACAATGGAATTTCTTGAAGCATACACAAAACCGACACAAGCTCAAATCGTCTGAAGAGAGAAATTCGCCCTTACCACAAAACCATCAACAAATTACAAAAAAGTGACTAAAATGTGTAGAAACTTCGTCAAATTCGGGCTTATGCTCAGTTTAGTGATTTTAACAAATTTCAACTATGGTGGTTGCTTAGTTATCGAACAACAACAATTCAACATAACAACAACACCAACACCGCTCAACGAAACAGGAAACAGCCCTCCGCCAGCACCATCATCCCCGGGCCGCATATCCGTGCAACCAACACGTGTGAAACTGAACAAATGCTGCCAATTCGGCGAGTACCTGGACGCGTCTTCGTTGACATGCGTGGCCGGCAGCTCCGATCTGTGGGTGCCGAAAATCTATTTGACCCGCCTGAAAGACTTTTATAAATTGACCGGCAGGGCCCCGAACTTTATGACGTTCGTGCCGAACGTGAGGCCGATCAAAGAGCCAGCCAACTCCGCGGATGAGGAGAGCTGCACGGCCGAGGAATTGGAGTTGTTCACGGGGGGTGCCAACATTGTGATCTTGTCGGACGGCTCGTTGTATCTGGCCGAGCACATGAGCAGCATACCGGCGGAACGGTACTGTGTGGACCGCGACACGGCCCTGGTGTGTTGGCCCAAGCAAATGCAACGCTCGCTGAAGATCCACAAGTGCTGTGAGAAGTTCCGCAGCTACGACGCCGCCGCCCAGACCTGCTCCATGGAGGGACCCAACATCATGGGCAAACTCCAGCTGAAGACCATCGCCGACGACGCCTACCAGACCTTGTACGGCTTCCCCAAATGCAACGGCTCCGGCTCGTTGGCCACCTATGCCGTGGCCGGCGACTGGTCCGACGCCAAACTGAACACCGACACGGGCATGTTGCAGCTGGAACGCAAGAACTTCACCAGCAGGGACTACTGTCTGGAACATTTGCGCGTCGGCAACGGCACCTCCGAGCAAGTGAAGGTGTTCGCCTGTCTGCATCACTACAAGGAGACGGCGCACCACGAGGCCCCAGCGAACGCCACGATCGCCACGAGGGCCTCAATGGGCGGTGACTTGGGAGGAGGGGGAGACAACCTGCAGACGGCCGTGCTGAACTTTGGCATCTTGGTGTCGGTGGTGTTTCTGGCCGCCACCCTGGTGGCCAGCTACCTGATGCCGTCGGTGCATCATGTGCTGCATTGGCGATGCCAGATCTACTATGTGTTCTGCCTGTTCGTCGGCGAGTCCATGCTGGCCTACACCCAGCTGGGCCTGGACCTCAAGTCGTGGGGCTCACTGCCCTGCCTCAGCCTGGCCAGCCTGATGCATTTCTTCTTTCTGTCCGCCTTCTTCTGGCTGAACACGATGTGCTTCAACATCTGGTGGACGTTCCGCGACTTCCGGCCCAGCTCGCTGGAACGCAACCAAGAGCTGCTGCGGCTGCGCCTGTACTCGGCCTACGCCTGGGGCATCCCGCTGATCATATGCTCGCTGGCCGTGCTCATGGACCAGCTGCCGTACGACGATCTGCTGAAGCCCAACTTCGGGGTGCGCAATTGCTGGTTCAGCGGCGAGGACCTGTCGATCTTCGCGTACTTCTACGGCCCCATGGGCGTGCTGCTGTGCGCCAACATCGTGCTGTTCATTTCGACGACCCACCAGCTGACGTGCGGCCTGTGGAAACGCGACGACGTCAAGTCCACCACGGAGAAAACGGCGCTGGGCAAGGTGTGCCTGAAGCTGGTCGTCGTGATGGGCGTCACCTGGATTGCCGACATCTTGTCGTGGGTGGTGGGCGGCCCCCATTCCGTGTGGTTCTTCACCGACCTGGTGAACGCCCTGCAAGGGGTGTTCATCTTCATTGTGGTCGGCTGCCAGCCGCAAGTGTGGGCCGCCTGCAAGCGCTTCTGCTGTCCGCGCTCCCGCCAAGAGATCACCAACACCACGAACGGCGTTCAACACTCCAGCTCGTCGCAGGGACTGCCGTCGTTGGCGGCGTGCGGCCCCGAACTCACACAGAACACTTCAATCAATACGACCCTGGGGGGTGGTGCGGGGGGACCGGTGAGCGCTGCCGACATGTCAACGGTGACCACAAAAGTTCCAATGGAAACGGAGTGCTGAGTGAGTAANCTCAATCAATACGACCATGGGTGGCGGTGCGGGGGGACCGGTGAGCGCTACCGACATGTCAACGGTGACCACAAAGGTTCCAATGGAAACGGAGTGCTGAGTGAGTAATAACACTTTCCCCCCTCTCTTTGTGCATAAGCAATTGACAATTGACAACAACAATTTGTGGGACGGCGCCTAATTCGAAAGTACAATGAGTTCACACAATGAGCGTTTCTTGCGAAATTGCCGCGTGTGTGCGCAGTCGGCGTCGGCGTCGGCGCCAGCGGTCGTTAGGAAAATACCAGAGAAATTTCTACACATTTCCAAGTGTTAAGCAGATATAATTTATACAGCTCTCCATATACCGGAAAAAACAGATTTTTATGATAGACACTCACACATACCTGGCCGTGGAGTGCAAAGAAGCCATAAAGTGCAGTCGCTCGTACATTCACAATTAAAACAGACCGCCCGAGTAATTCACATAAAAACGGAATTTCGCTGCTCTCGATTCAGCATATGCCGCACACACACACACACACATGCAAATTCATTTTTAATTAGGTACTTTCGGTTTGGGATGTGCCGCAGTGAAGTTTGTCCAAATATGGCTCATTAGAAATTTCCTGAAAATATACCAACGAACCGCTACCTTCGCCTAATGATCTAATGAAATTTCGTTTAAAAATAACCCAGCTACACCATCCCCACATAATAAGCGAAATAAGAAAGATGTGCAAAAAAAAAATGTTATTTACCGAAATTTTAATCTAGTAAACACACACATATGGCTTGTGTTAGCGGCCGGCAGTCAATGAGGAAAGAGTTTGATGCTCTCACAAAATCCCATCTCCACGCTCTTCCCGTCAACCCACAACATCCCACCGCACAAATGAAGATGTTTTATGGTTTTAATTGAATTCTCTTGTACTCTCCTTTCAGTCGCTCAGCTATGTGGTGTATGTGACTCTTTCAACGCAAAAATGGAAACTTAATTAGAATGAAGATGGAAATGAATTGCAAAACGAAATCGGAGTACAGCTGAGATTTTCAGCTTGGCGTTATTATCATTGACACTTCATGCCGGGCAACATACGGCTATGGTCTGTGTAAGTCCTCATAGCTAATAATTAAGTTTCACCATGTCGGATATGTGGAAAGAGTGAGCAATCGTATACCGTAATGAGAGATAAAAGTCTTGTCCACCGCCGCCACACCTACACAACAACAATCCTATTGTACAATGAACCCACAAACTGAACCTGAACGATAACGAACGGGGTTGAGGTGGAATGGCGGCTGGGGGGCTTCCGAACGAACGAACGAAATCAATCACCAACAATTTGTCAAACAAACAAAAGTTTTAAACCAAACAACCATATTTGTTTTACACAAAAAAAATTGTTCAAGAATTTTCATGTACCTCAAGTGAAGGCAGCTACTTTTTGGTTCGTTTTTGGATGTTTATAAAAAAGCGAATCGCAGAACAAATGGGCACAATATACTACCATACCATACCATACAGAGGCAGCTCATTCATTTCGACGATGGGAATGAGTGCATAAAATAGAAGGCGTGTTTGCCTTCGCTTCAACGATCGAGGAGATTAGATCATCCGTTTTTGGGAAATTTCTTTTCGTCATTTCTGGAAACAACAACAACCTGGTAAATTAAAATCAAGTACAATCAATCTTAGAGAAAACTGTAAATTTTTTATTAGAATAAGACGATATATAATTTGTTGATTTGTTTAGCGAGAAAATACTTTTAATTTGTTAGATTATTTTATTTTTAGTGCTTCCCTTTGGATAATTTCTTTTTACAAATTTCTTTACTGCATTTATTTATTTTATTTTGATTTGAAGAAAAACAACGAAAACCCTACATAAACAACGAAAACGTTTTTCTAGCATAAGTAAACAATGCCAATAACAACAACGAATTGTAAGAATTTCAACTCTTTGAAGTAGTATTACTCTCTTCTTCGCCCCAAACGAAATCAATTTCTTTTGAATTCCTTTTGTTCATTATTGAAGTAAGGCACACGTACATCATTTCTATATAAGCAGAACAAAAATCAGTATTTTTATTAAGTCTCTCATCTTTACTTAGTATGTGTTTGTCAATGAACTACACCACCCACATACATACATACATATGTTTTCTACTACTTATTCAGANCTACACCACCCACATACATACATACAAATGTTTTCTACTACTTATTCAGACTCTCTCGTTATTGTAAGACAATTGTTCAACAATATCGAAAACGACTCAATTGTGAATTGCATATGTGTTCCACTGCTCTAAATATATAAATGATCAAACAATGACATAATATTGACTAAATTCGTAATACCTTTGGATGTAAAGCATATAGTGACTGAATGTGTAAATTTTAACTTGTTCAACAATTGTGTACATTTTAAGCAAAGTCTTTGCCAAAAAACAATTAATTTCTAAAATCTTTAGGCTATATATTGCACTATTTATTATTGTATAAATATATAACGATACTATTGTATAATAATGTATAAACAAAACAACGAAAATGGAAGTCGAAATAAACAGTATGAAGTAAGTTAAGAAATTTCCTATATAATTTTTCTAAATTTATGTCTGTTAAATTGTGTTAGAAGTTATGCATTATATATTTGATTACCATATCGTTAGTATGATCGATTAAATATTCATAAGTTCTTGACATTGCAATTGACTGATAAAATGAAATCAATTTTATACGAAGAACAAAACACGATTTCTAACATCACACATTCGGTATGTTAAATTACATCACAGAACTGTGAACAATCGTATGCATGCTCTCGTGCTTTATAAATACTGGTTTGATTTGTCATTCTGATTTCTCATAAACTTGAATGCCTGCAAAGCATTTGTTTGAATGAGACATTGACTGTGAGAGGGGAAAGGCAGGTAGTCAATTCAAATATGAAATATTTTATATGTGTTTGACATTGACATTTCATTGGCATAAAAGGAGGGGGAAGTGGAAGGAGCTGTTGGGGTTTCTTTGGTACAGATGCAATTGAATTGGAATGTTTATATTTAAGAATGACATACATATCACGTTAATATAAAATTGACTATATTGTTATAAGCGGTTTAGTTAGTCATATGAAACGTAAATGGGGTTTATTTAAAAATATATAAAATTTATTGAATTTGTATAAAAAATTGTCTAAAAAAAATAATTAAAAGTAATTATGTTTTGTAAAAGAACATATAACCGTTGCCCCATATATCAATAATATATAACAAATACGACGACACAACAAAACAGTAGTCAAACAATAACATCAACAGTAAGTGTCCTCTATGTGAAATGGAAAACGAAAACCCCTTAAATGTTATTCACTGGCACGGGCCGGTTTCCTTTCAGCCCGGAAGGCATTGCTTATGCCCGCCACACTGGTCACCCCACGTATGCCTGTGTTCTGGAAATAGATGANAAAAGAACATATAACCGTTGCCCCATATATCAATAATATATAACAAATACGACGACACAACAAAACAGTAGTCAAACAATAACATCAACAGTAAGTGTCCTCTATGTGAAATGGAAAACGAAAACCCCTTAAATGTTATTCACTGGCACGGGCCGGTTTCCTTTCAGCCCGGAAGGCATTGCTTATGCCCGCCACACTGGTCACCCCACGTATGCCTGTGTTCTGGAAATAGATGAGCACATACTCGACCCCCGGCTTGAACTCGATGTCATCACAGAAGTCGATGCGCACTATTTCGCCGTCGGCATTGGCGATTTGTTCGCGACGCAAACGTTGGCGATTGCGATGATGATGGTGGCTTTGGTGCTGGCGCCGCGACGGAGGCCCATCGAAATAGTCGGTGGGCTCGTCGGGACTGGACGGCGACTCCGCTTGATTGACATACTCGTAGGCCTCGTATTCGCTGAGGCTGGCATAGTCGGCCCGATACACGCCAATCCAGTCGTGGTCGCGCTCCTCGAACTCCTTCGGCTTGGTGTACTCCACGGTGTACTCGTCGCCGATGGGCCACAGAGCGATCTCTTTGAAGGCCACACAGGGGTCGCGGTAGTTGGGGTACATTTTGATGGCGAACTCACTGGTGACGGGCTTGTGATCGCTGATGGTGTAGCCCGGATGCGACTTGTACGAGATTTGCTCGATGTGCAGTTTCATGTTGGGCTGGCGGTTCAGCGGTTGCATGGCGTACATGATGCGATCCGTCCAGGCGGGGCGTCGCTTCAGGTCGTACTCGGAGGTGCCCTCCTTGAACTTGAAGGTGGGCGGAAAGGCGGGTACCCGCTCGTGCATCACCTGGAACGCCTCCTGAGTCTTCTCGCGCACATGCAACAGCTGGTCCCGCTCCAACAGGCCGGCCAACTGATCGTCCTGCAAGGCCTTGTCCCTCACCTCGGCCGGAGTGTCTTCGCCGTTCAGCCGGAAGTTCAGATCGCCAAACCAAAACACATAGTCGTGGTCGTAGATCTCCCTGTAGCGAGCCACATGATAGTGATGGTGCTCGAGAATCTGCTTGTAGTCCTCGATGCGTTCGTCCATCTTGTGATCGTGCGCTGCCAAATGGGCCACCACAAAGGTGAGCCCACAGCCGTACAACGAGAAGCGTACACTCACCGCGCCCTTGTTGCCCCATATGCCACCGAATCCGGTGCGCGTGAATTCGGCTTCGATGTCACGCAAGTGCGGCACATGACAGCGGCGAATGAACATGGTGAGCAGCAAGCCCTGCATTTGCTCGGTCTTGAATACCACATAGTCCTTGTCGCGTAGAGTCTCTTTGGCTTTGTTGGTCCAGCTGTCTTCTTTGAATAGGCCCAAGACTTGTTGTTGCGGCTGCACGTTGCACTCCTGCAAACCGAGGGCATAGATATCGGGCAGCGGATGGTCGTCGGTGACCGCATTAAGGCCCAGTAAATTGCGCAGCGATATATTGTCCGGGAAACGGCTGCCCACATTCCACGTACATACATACACACTGTAGGTGGCCAGTTGTTGTTGCTTGGAAGAACCTTCGGGTGATTGGGTTTCACCGATCGAACTCATTGTCGTCACTTCACAGACTTTTTGTAATTTAATTAAGACTAGTTGGATAACCACTTGGCACTTTTCCTCCACTACTTGTAATCTTCAATATGGTTATTTTCTATATTATATACTTGTATGGGTCATAAACCTAGTCTTAAATGGTAAATAAGTGTGAAATCGTACAGCTGATTATGAAGAAAGTGTTGGCAGTGCTGCCAACTTCACATGTGAAACTCGAAATCAGCTGGGGTACATATAATGCTGCCAAGTCCACATGCCATTAGAAGTCATTTTGTTTTTCATTTGTTCACATTCCTCTCCACAAAATTACAATTTTTTAATAATAATGGCGCAAATTTCACGTAAAAGACGCAGCGAGGAACCTGCTTATGTGCCCCAAAGTAAAATGTTCATAAGCAACAAACTGGTCGAGTCGCAGGACAGCACAAAAATGAAACGCATTTATGGTGAGCAGCCATTTACAATTCTAATGCATATGTTTTGTTGAACACGTATTCTCTTCAATTTAGACAAAACAGTTGAGAAATTGTTTGAGGCTTCCCGTTCTAAGAGCAACAACGTCGTCAGTGATAAGTCGGAGATCGTTCCGTTGTGGCAACAATATGTGCTCAGTGGCAATGGATCAGTGCAATTGCGCAGCTTGTGCGAGTTTTGCGATGATAACGGGACTCAAGACAAGTCCAAGTGTTGTCAACGCATGACTTACATACGCGACGACTGCGACAATTGCTCGTTGCCATTGTGCGAGTTCTGCGGTTATTCCTGCATGGATTGTGGAATATTCTTGTGCTATAACTGTGTGTCAGTATTGTAAGTGCTTCTATTGCTGACTACATATAAAAAGGCCACCACTAAACGCAATTCCCTTTCCAGTGGCTCCGGTACTTTGGACCGGCCGATTTGTGAGAAATGTGCCCTGTATGATTAAAAAATTAGACCCAGAGCGAAAAGCTAGTCTTCATTAAGCAACAATTTAGATATAAGCGTGATATTGTGTACACCGAGTTAGAAGGAAGTTACTATGAGCGCGGGCACCGTAAGTGAATTTTTTGTTACATCCTATATTCTTTAAGAACACACTGGAAACAGGACAAATTTAGTTTTAAGCACATGGAGCATATTTCAGAAAATGTATTTTCAATTTATTTATTTCGTCTATGTTTATTGTCATTTAAAACTACGCCATTTACACCTTGCCCTTGAATTTGTAGTACTTCTTGTGATCACGCAGCATGGTCTCGTACACTTGACTGGCCGCCTCGTTCGAACATCTCAATATAAAGCGACCCACACGGTGATCGCAAATGCCAATCAGATCATAGCAAATGCCCTCCACATGGGTTTTGATCTAAAACGTATGACATTATTTTTTTAAGCCATAGTGCTTAACTCCAAAAGCCCTTACCTTGGGATACAGAGTTGTGGCCCGTTTATTGGCCACCATTAGGTTGATAGCGTATGTCAGCACAAAGGAGGCCACTCGCTTGACGGACACCCCATGGGCGGCAATCACGTGCATCAGAGCTTCCAGCTTGATGGCCAGCTCGGTGATGTCATTCAATTCGTCCGGCGTCAGATCGGAGCCCCTTTGGCGATCACTCTTGTACCACACCACCGATTGCAGCAGATCCTTGAAGATCTGCATGAACTGGGGCACACGATCCATCAGCAGAATATGCCGGTGCTTGATCAGTGCCGTGCACAAGTCGGTCATTGATTGATGCAGCAAACTGAAGGTCTTCAGGTTGTTGTCGTTCAGGGGGAACTTCTTCAAGTTGATGTCTATCAGAAAGGCCAAAACGCTGTCCATAGTGTCGCAAGACAAGGGCACCTGCAGGGATGGAAATATAGTAAGTTGGCACACCCTTATGGCATTCAAACGAACCATTTTATTTTCCACAATTGTTTGTTGTGCTTTCAATAGAGCCACCACCAGGTCCGTATTCGATTCGTCGCATTTGGTCAAACGTCTGAAAAT
>JXPZ01003684.1:1783-17907 GCA_001014575.1 Themira minor
TGACGAACGTGGTCATCGGCGCGTCAGCGGACCGGGTCTGCAGTTGGTTGTACGTACAGTTGCGCTTCTTGCATTTGCCGCACTTCAGCAGGTCCGTCTTCGTGCCCTGCACTGTGGCCAGCTGGGCGTCCTTAATGGCGTCCTTGACCATCTTCTCGCGCAGCTTCTTCATCTCGTCGCTGGCCATCTCCTCGGGCGTCATCTTCGCCAATTCCTGGGCGGTGAGGGCGCCGCACAAGTAGTTGCAGCGCAACGTCGGGTTCTTCGGGTCCTTCAGGTTGGCGACGCGCGACCGCACGCGATTTTTGTACTTCATGTCGGTGTTGCCGAACTCAGCGTAGATGGCGTCCTCCAGCTCTACGGCCATCTCCTCGGGGTCGGGGCATCCCTCGAGCACGTCGCCGGTCTTCAGGGCGTTGCACAGCATTTCGCGGCACTTGAGGCGCACCGCATCGTTTATGCCGGCCGACGAATGCGGGAATGAGGACTGCGACGAGGCTTTGCGCTCGTCCTTCGACGAGGACGACGACTTGCTCTCCGACGACGGTGGGGCCTTCTTCTCGTCGTCCCGTTTCTTCTCCTTGGCTGAGGACGAGGAATTGCTGGATTTCTCCTTGTCCTTGGCGGACGAGGAGCCACCGCCAGATTTGGACGACGACGATGACGAGGCGCCACCAGCGGCGTTGCCCTGGTCGGCCAAGAAGCGTTTCCAGTTTTTGATCAGCATCTTAGCCAATGTGATGACCTCCTCGTCTTTGCTGCTTTTACGCAACTCGTTCACTGTCATGCCGATGCGTGTCTTTGTGAGGATATCCAAATTTATGTTCAACGTGTGAAGCGCCTTCAGCAAATCCAACGCCTGCTCCTGGCCCTGTGCATAGAAAAAGACAATGAGCCATGTATTTATATGTATAGCAGAAGGCGCGAAAAGAAACAACAACAACAACATGCTCTACCACAGCGGCTTTATCAATTTAACCTATATGTGTGTGGGGTTTATCCGAAATATGTTGTTTTGCAGGGAGCATGCCGTTTTGAGTTTCTGGGACCTCCGAACATACCGTGCCGTCATTTGTTGTGATTTTGCTCATTTTCCTCTGTATTTTAAAGACCTCTTCTTCAACACTCATTTTTTCTGTTTGCACTGTACTTTTCTCGGGCGGCTTTTTCAGCGAACAAATTTTTCAACTCTTTTTAGTTGTTTGTACAACTAAATTTTAATTTATTTTCAACAATTTACTTGTCCGCTATTTATGGAACAAATAAGAATGTTATTTATTTAGAAATTTCTTGATATTAAAATTACTGCAGAGAGCTGCACACTGCTGGCCTGTATTTTATTTTTGTGTATTCGCTTTCAATTTCTAGATTCGCCTACTTTTCGTTTTTCTGTATTCGCCGAACTTTTTTTGTTTTGCGCATGGTTGTATTTTCAATAATCAGTAGCGGTCAATAAATATTGATCTGTTGATATACAAGATTGAAGAGTGTGGTATAAATTATTGAGGCAAACAGCTGTTTAATGTGACATATAAGCAAAAAGAGCACGAGTAATACCAAGAAAGTTGATTCCTCTCACAAATTTTTATTTGTTAGTTATTTTTGTTAAAAATATTTACTTTTATGAAATAAAATAGTCAACTTGAAAATGAATAACGTGTTGAAACTATTACGCAAGCCTTTAATCGGGTTGGTTCAGTCACAACAACAGCTTACAAAGAGGTTTTATGGTATGTGGACACCACTGCACTCACCGCAAAATGTTGCTCATATGTTATTTAACAATTTTTCTAGCCGCCCCGCCGAAACGGTTTTACAAGTCCACATCCGTTGTGTACAATGATGGCAAATTCGAAGTTACGCTGGACAATCGCAAATTGAAAACCCCCAAAGGAGCCCCATTTTCAGTGCGCAGCGAACCGTTGGCCATTGCCGTGGCCACGGAGTTCGACAATCAGAAAGAGCACATTGAGCGCTCGAAAATGCACCTGTCCGCGTTGTGTTTTACCGCAGTGGACAATCCGAACAATCACACCAAAATTGATATGGTGAACTACTTGCTGAATTTCGTGGCCACCGACACGGTGCTCTTTCAATATGATGTAAGTCTAGACAGGGCGTTGAGGAAATTTGCAGTAAATTAAATTGAATATTTTCTTTTAGGACGAAAAAGATTTACAGGAGTTGCAGAGAACCGAATGGGATCCCCTCATCGCATGGTTCAACAATCGGTATGGCACAAATTTGCAAAAAACCCTGAACATCACGCCGCCCCAAATCAGCGAGGTCGACAAAATGAAAATTTCCAAGTATTTTCTGTCGCACGCCGAGGAATTACTGCATGGTACGTCCAAGAGTGTACATCTTCATCGAATCATTACCCATATGGGGCCCAATATTTTCTAGGCTTCGTCTTCGCTGTGGACACCTTGAAGTCCATTGTGCTGGCCTGTGCCACCATCGACCAGCAAATATCCGTCGACAAGGCTGTGGCGCTCGCCCGCCTCGAAGAGGAGTACCAGTCGAAATTTTGGGGCCGCGTGGAGTGGGCCCATGACTTGAGCCAACAGGAACTGCAGGCCCGCTTGGCCGCCGCTGTGCTCTTTGTGCACCTGAACCGTTCGGAGCACTTCATACGTGAGAAATTAGTGATATGAATTGACCAAGTGAATTTGTTGACCAAATTAAAATATGATCCCCGTATAGAAAATGACCCTAGATTTGTATATAATTTGTTTATTGTTTTCAATTTTTGCATTTGCACTTTGCGATGTCGAATTAATTGTAATTATTTAAGTTTAAAAATTTGTTTGCTTTGCCCTAAGCATTTGATGGTGTTGATGTGTACCCTATATGAGGCGTAAATGGTCTTTCAAATCGATTTTTGAAGACTTCCTTAGCAGATTTAAAAGTTCTTTAGTGTAAGTTTAAAATTGTAATCGAAAATGTTTCCTTGGGATGTTTGACAAGAAGGACAGTGAAGTTCGGCACGGAAGCGGCGCAACGATATGGAAAACAAATCTCATTTAATGTCATGGAAGCAGCGAGGACTAAATTTCTAGTGGATGCAACGAACTTCCTTATATCAGTGGGAGAAATGCAGAAAAATTCCTTGTATTGCCTTGAAACCGAAAATGTTAGTAAGTACACGAAAAAAAATCGCTTCAAAAAGTGTTGGTAAATTTCAGATGAACTATTACGGCTAAGGGTCGTGTTCATAGAGAGTTTTCCAATTTTCGGAGAATTTCGGGAATCTGTACAAATATTGCCGAGTTTATAATTTTCAAATCCTACGAAAATATTTGGCTAAATTCATAACAATATCTCTAAAAACAAACTTATTGCCCTCAAAGTGAACCCATTCCCGGGGCCCGTCATCTATATGTATACTGGCGTATTGCTACATCATTTTTACAAGCTTACTTAAAGAATAGGGAAACTTTCAAATTTTTCATGTGATGACAAAGCTGAGTGCTGAGTATTTTTACAGTAATTTTGTTTTGAGAATAAAAGTTGAATGAGTATTTGATTAAGTGTTCACTAAAAAGTAAGCGTACTATAAAAAGACAGAGAGAACAATGTCAACGTAAACAAACTAGTTCGGTTTAGCAATTCGTTTGGTTAGTCATTGAAGTACGTAAATATCATCTAAATTAAGCACCAAAAAGCTACGGGAGCATCTGCTTTTCAAGCGGTTCCCGGCCTTTATATTAGATCGTGAGTATTTAAGTTTCCCTTCGTGGCATTATTGTTCGCTTTCGTGCGTCTTCGGGTCGGAGTCATTCTGGTGCGGCTCGTCGGAGTACTTCGGGGCGATATGGTCCTCATAGTAGTTGATGAAGACCTCCTTGAACTCTTCGGGTATGTAGTCGAGGGCGTTCAGCATCCGCATGAGCTCCTGGTCGTTGCACTTGTACTCGCTTAGCGCCATGATGTCCCAGAAGTAACTCATGTGCTGCACGTACTCGATGCTGTAGACGCGGTGCATGGCCGCCACAATGGGCAGGACACTACGCATCATCGAGCCCATTTTGTTGAACTCCCAAGCGTCGAAGGTGGCATCTGCGGGAGTTGGCCATGGAAAGTTAATTATTTCAGAAGCAATGTTTAAAATGCTTGGAAAAGTGTCAGAGAGAAAACAAAAGCGCTACTTGAGAAAAAATGTGACTTAAGTCTTTATGGAAAAAGGCCTAAATTAATTGTACATTAATTGTAAGAGCTACAGTGGAAAACTTTAAACATTTGAAAAANTGGAAAAAGGCCTAAATTAATTGTACATTAATTGTAAGAGCTACAGTGGAAAACTTTAACCATTTAAAAAATCCTACATTATATGGGTGTTTTGAATACATAACTACTTTAGTGCTATGGACGTAAAGTTGAGTTACAAAAATGACAAATTTTCGGGGATTTTCAAAATCTAATTAATTTCCTAGGATTNTCGTAAAGTTAAGTTACAAAAATGACAAATTTTCGGTGATTTTCAAAATCTAATTAATTTCCTAGGATTCTTGTTAGGTAGAAAAAACGAAAAAAAAAAAATGTATATATTTGTTTGTGTAATTCATATCTAACATACCTTTACGATACAAACACAAACAATGCTCGATTACTTGACGCGCTAATGCAATTTTACACGCATGCATGTCGATGAGCTGGCTATCGGCGGCGTCAACGGCTCCATATAATTTGCAGCGTTTCTCAACGGTATCACAGTCACTTAACGCGGCCCGAAATTGCCAAAACCAACTCAGCTTTTGGGTCTCGCCACAGATGCTGCATACCAAATGCTCGGAGCCGTTGTTTTCGGGCTGGACATAGTAATCAGAATTCCACCATTGTAAATTTGTTGTGGATTTCAAATTTTTGGGTGTGAATATTCGCATACAATTCGGATTATCACAGCGATATCGATGGAATTTATTCTAAAAAGGTTGTTGGTTTTGTTTTGTTGTTGTAATCCATTTAATTGCAAATTTACAAGAATATAAAACTAAAGCATATACAAAGAAAACTAAGAGTGTAATTAATAAGTAACGACCAAATAATACGATGAGGAAAGACACGAAGTGGACAGATATGGGTGTGAAAATTTCTTTCTAGGCAAAATACATGAAATGTGTGTTTTTATAAGAGGGTGATGTAGGTGGGATGTGGCAAGTGAATCAACCAACTAACTATAGAAAACTTTACTCAAAAATATACACACACACATTTGTAATGAGTTCTAGCTAAAAACATTTAGATACGCATTTTCAATATGAACAAACATCGATCATTCATTCCACAACAGCAAGTAGCATTCATCACTTTTGTACACACCTAATAGAAACACTTTCTTTATGTAAATCGACGACATTGAACGGGTCGAGTACCTACAAAAGTGAACGACACGACTTTGGGGAGCAAAAACGGAAAAAACACAAAAGTGATAAATGAATCTAAAACCGAAAAAAACACGAGGAAAGCATTCAAATGTGTACTCACAAAGTCCTCATCGGGCTGGGGACGTGAACACCGGGCGCACGTACACTCCATGCCCCGGGAGCTCAACTCGGAGCGACGGGTCTCGAGTAGCGATTGGCGATAGTTGGCCCGCGTGAACGAATTGACGATGGTCTGGCCGGCGGGTATTTCGCAGGTGGCGAACACTTTGAGCTTGCGTCCCGAGCACACTTGATACAACATGTCCTCGCACGACTGGCGACACATACCCAACGTGCCGGGGAATACGGCGAAGGCCACCGATGCCACGTCGCCGGCGAGTAAATGCAAACTGCCGCGATGCACACGTTTCACGTTGGCCCATATCATGAACTCATTGTTGGGCGAGAGTACCTCGGGGTTGAGGGGCAGGACGAAATTCTGGCAGTGTATGAGGTTCTTGTGGCGCAACTGGTGAATGTGCCGCAACAATATGGCCGCCGCGAGCAGCTCCCAATCGTCGTTGGTCAGCTTGGAGGCCACCGGCATCGTCTCGGTGATGCACTCAAAGAAGTTCGTGCACTCGCTCAAGTAGATCGCCAATATGTGAGCGATGACGGCAAAGGTCACCAGCGTGTCGACGCTGTCCTGCTGCGCATACGGCTCCAGCCGCAACAACGCGGAANGTAGGGGATGTCCGAACGTTCGGTGAGGACGCCATTGAAGGCCTGCCACATTTTNATAGGGTATGTCCGAACGTTCCGTGAGGACGCCATTGAAGGCCTGCCACATTTTGTTCACTGTGGGTTTCTTGCGGCAGTGCGGCATCACCTGAGGTAGGCCGGTAACAAACATGCGCAGGGCCAACTGCATGAGGCGGGGCTGCGTGAACTCGATGCCGATCTCTTCGAACAGCTCAAACTGGTGGGCGAGACACTCGACGGCATGGATGGGCGCGTGCTCGGCGCGACATTTGCGCGAGCAGTAGACGGCGGTGCGACTCGAACACTGAATGCAGGGTATCGGTACGAATTGGGTGATGGCGCAGTTGTCGCAGATTCTCGCCTCGCCGCTGGTCACAAACACGAATGCTTCGTCCTGAAAGATCTGCGTATTCTCCGCAATGGCTTGGGTGCTCCTCAAGTAGGGCGTTTGATTGGGCTCCCAGGCTCTAAATGGATGGGATCTGATGAGCAGTACCATCAACGGAGTGGGGCATACTTACAGCTCATAGGATTTCAGACCGTTGAAGGGCAAATCATCGGCGGTTTGCACTCCCATTTCGAAGCGCTGNGAAGGGCAAATCGTCGGCGGTTTGCACTCCCATTTCGAAGCGCTGCGATTTTTCGAGCTCACATTGCTGCCACAGCTCATTGGTGCGTGTCTCGAAGACTTCGCTGAGCTGCAATTGCAGCAACTCGTGCAAATGGTGCTCGCATAAATCGAAATCCCGCATGTTTAAGGCACAAGAAACCTGACGTAGCTTCACCAACGCGTGGTACTCCTCCGGGTAGCCCAAGTCCAAGGCACACAGGCAGTCGTCGTACGAGGCCTGGCGCCGCGCCATGCCGGAAAGAGAGAGAGACCGAACGATTTAGTTAGAAAAAGGGGTCGGATTTGTGTTGACGGTGGGAGGTCGGTGTTGATTTGAATAAATAAAATATGTGTCGCGCAGGGTTTTTACCTCGAACATGCCGTAATCATGCAACACAGTTGAACGATTCGCGTGTGCCATTGCGGCGGCCAAAGTTTTCTCGGCCGGCGCACGAAATATTGCCTCCGTGTATAAATCGGCAGCCTTTAGGGGGTGGCGCTCCTTCCTGTATGAATCATTGCCGGCCTCGCGGAGACGTCTGGACTCTTCATCGTTCTTAAAGTCCGAAGTTAGCACGCTCAATTGGTTGAACCAGGCGAGCACAAGGGACCTGCAAGAAGGGCAAATTGCAGTTTTGATTTTATTTGAATTCATGTGAGGGCTTTTATTTTGAAAACAATTCAGAATATCTGTGTCCTTTGGCAGCCACATTAAGTACAGTAATTTACTAAGTTTGTTCATGTCATGGACCGCGCCTACTTTACACGAATCGTGTCGAAAATTGCCGGTGCCGGCCTGGCGAAGGCAAACTAAACAGAAATCAATGTTGATTAATGGCCACCACGAAAGCAGAGGCAATCAAAAAATCGAAACACGCCATTACTGCCCTGACCACACACAANAACTGCCCTGATCACACACAAATTAGAGCATTTGAAATGCACTGAGCGCCAATTGACAACAATTTGACATTTAAGGCCACATCAAATGAGAACAATTCATAATCAGATTACAAGAATCGACAGCACAGTGCAATTGCAAACGATGGAATGAAGACATCTGACTTACTTGAATACTATTTCCAGCTCGTCGAGCGCACTGCAACTTCCACTTTTGTCCGCATCGATATCCTCCTCCTCGCCTTTGGTGTCACCACTTTCAGGGTCATCCGCCAAACTAGGCGATGGGTCATAGGTGCCGATGGCCGGGAACCGAATGCGACTTGGGGCTAGGCAGTTGGGCGGCGATTCCTCTCGATCGCTGTGACTGCCTGTGGCGGCGCCCTCACTCAGCCCCACACTGGTCATGCGACGCACCAGTGGAGCGATTTCCGCCGAATTGCCGTCCGAGCTTTGTGTGTACAATGAGGCGGTGCGCGGCAATTTCGTTGTGACTTTCCTTGAGGTCGGGGGGGGCGACTGGGCTGATGTTGACGAGGACTGNACTTTCGTTGAGGTCGGTGGGGGCGACTGGGCTGATGTTGACGAGGACTGCGAAGACTTGCGGCTTTTGTTGCGTTTCGGTTTCGACTTTTGCTTTGGGTTCTTTAGCTCTGGCTCCGGCTCCTTTCGCTGTTGTTGTTGTTGCCGAAACTCCGCATCCAAATCGAACAATTTCCGTTGCAATTGCAATTCATCCTCATAGACGAAATCATCGAGTTGCATGCGTTCCAATTGGAAATTGATGAGATCACCTAAGGCCAACAGCGATGAGGCCATAATATTGTGCAGGCGATGTGAGCGGCAATTCAACAAGACGCATACGATGCCAACGAAATTGAAAGTCACTGCAAATTTCGCCACAAACACACATATTTTCAGAGCGTTCCCTTTGAGGCGGTTTGCTGTGGCAGAACACTCATTGGGGTGGATAAGAAGTCACTAAAAGTTGTTCACGCCGAACCAAATTGTCATTTCGAAATTCTGATTTCTTCCAGTCGAATATGGGCCAATTCTCACAAACTGCACACTCACAGCCGGCCACACACGTGAATGAGTCAATGGTGTTGTTGCATACTTATAGGGTGCCAAGAAAATTACATACACAAGTAAATAACTATACAATTTGGCTCATGCTTGGTACGTGGGGAATTGCAATTGAGACCCTTTCCACATTTAAAGCACTTTAAGAGATTAATTTGCATTCATTTTGAGCATATACAAATTTCCAGTATTCCACCACAAAGTCACTTTATATTTATTTAAAAATGTTGATGCCAAAAATTTATTAATAACACACGTCGTGTCGTTGTTTATGTTGAACGTACATTTCGTTTGCTGCCGTAGCACACTTATGCGGGCGTTCACTTGACACCGCTGCCGTTTATTGTCGACAATCTTGTGTTTTTCCTTTTTTTCGGTACTCTTACACCAACAACAACAACACGAGCAATGATAAGAACAACGTGCGACCCTATGCCATGCTCTTTCACCGGAGAACAACAACAAAAATAAAAGCAAAATTGATATTTAGGTTGAGCAGGCGCGTTTGCCCCGGATGTGCAACGGGGGTTGATTTAATTGCGAAATTCTTTGAAAACTATGTTCACCTCCTTTATTGTTGTTGTTATTCTTTGTTGCGTTTGTATATTGTTGTTTAAGAAATTTTCATAATTTATTGGAATACAAAAAGCAAAAAACGAAAAACACACGCAACACTGCCTCTGGTATTGATTTTTAACACGGCACAGCACCGCCGCTTCGGTGTAAGTGTCCCAAGCAAATGCTTGAGTAGTAATAATTACAATGAAGCTGCTTATGGCCCAGGACGATGACAACCAGGCTGGGACAACTCCACAAACGTTTTATAACAACGAACAANGACGATGACAACCAGGCTGGGGCAACTCCACAAACGTTTTATAACAACGAACAAACGAACGGCTTACGGGGTCGTATTCAAATTAGTACAAGCAACAAAAAAGGATTTAATCGGATTTTTCCTCTGGAGGGTCGGTGTTTAATGGTTTGGCTGTTAGTTGTTATGCCAAAATAATGAGCGCCCGCGTGAGGCCACCGGACCGCGTTGCGAAGAGAAAGAGTTAACAACCGTTACTGAGACCGAGTCAAAGTGTGACTGAATGACTGGTGGCGGCCAGGCTGGCTGGTCGGCGAGGTAAGCTCAAGAGAGAGAGAAACTCACAAATCGCAGATTACTCTTTGTTGTGGCATTCGTCGGTCGACCACCCCTCGCGGCGCTTCCACTCTAAGTGAATTTGCCGAATTTGTAGCACATTTGTTTTGTGTCCACGTTCTTTGCATTGACATCCGCGTGCAAGTGTTTTCGCATTTTCCCTGCTCCCTCCNCTCTTTGTTGTGGCATTCGTCGGTCGACCACCCCTCGCGGCGCTTCCACTCTAAGTGAATTTGCCGAATTTGTAGCACATTTGTTTTGTGTCCACGTTCTTTGCATTGACATCCGCGTGCAAGTGTTTTCGCATTTTCCCTGCTCCCTCCCTGAGTCCCTCGACTGGGGGGTTGTAAACCCGAGCAACGTGTTGTGCCATCGTAACGACTTGGCTGAAAAGTGGGCAATGAAAACCAAGGCTGAACGCCAAGACCAAGATTAGGCAAATATGAATGCCATATCTGGTATGACTAAGAGCATAGGTATTCTTATTAGAGCAAAATAAAAGAAAACATCTATTTGCATTTTCCGAGCATGAGTGTATGTTGTTGAGAGCCTTGCCAAGGAGATTAAGAGTGGCTGCAAGTTATGCGACGAAGGATTATGGGGGATATTAGCAAAGTGATATAATAGAAAATAGGATTTTTCGCTTTGAGTACACGTTGAGAAATTTTGTGTACACTTTTGAAGACTATTTTTGTTATTAAAAAATGTCTAATCTATTTACTTAATATTAAAAATACGCATCTTTCTGATTAAAATATGTTTTTATTTTAATTTTAGAACTAATTTAATAATACATATTTGCAATGCCGCTCTTTGAACAAAAAAACAGTCCAACAAACCCTTAAAAAAGCTCATGGTCACTTCCTTTGGTTTGCATCCAGAGCAAGCTTCTCATTGAAAAAGCTCTGGAAAAAACCTTTTCGTTACTAAACCTATCCTGGAAGAGATAACAAAACTTTCCTTCGCAAATAAGAGAAGAGNTGTTCCAACAAACCCTTAAAAAAGCTCATGGTCACTTCCTTTGGTTTGCATCCAGAGCAAGCTTCTCATTGAAAAAGCTCTGGAAAAAACCTTTTCGTTACTAAACCTATCCTGGAAGAGATAACAAAACTTTCCTTCGCAAAGAAGAGAAGAGCTTGACCAAAGCTTCTTGTGGAGATTTGGCTTTTAGAGACCAAATTTTGTATAAAAGTGCGCTTACTTTCAGCTAGATGGCAGGAAGATCATGCAAAGCGGGAAAAATCATTCGACTCATAGCAATTGTTTTCCCAGTTGTTTATCACTACATTATTTACTCAATGAACTCACTTTTAGTGGTACTGCGTTGAAAACGCATTATAATTGAACGACGTGTGCAATGCAATGTTTTTTCGTTTAAATCAACACAATACCCTTGCATGTATGTTAAGCTGAAGAACGTCGAGAGTATCAGTTTCGTATCTGAAAACAAGAGTCCAGAGTGTCGTAGGCAATGACTTTTCTCAGTGCTTTCGGGTCGGAGGAATGTTGGGGATATAAATTGCCTTTTGTTTATCTTGGTGTAATTCAAACAACATTGCGTTCGGCCTTTCAATTTAAATTTGTTATTGTTGTTCTTTGCCTATTGTTTTATCTTTTGCACGTTTCACCAATGCTGTTGCTGTTGGTGCTGCTGCGTTCGCACTGATGTTCATATGATCTCTCGCGTTGATCTCTCCAAGCTTATCAACTTTTCGAGCGCATTTTGTTTGTTCTTTACTTGTAGTTCTTCTGTACTCGTTGTTGTTGCTGGAGAGCCTTTGCTTGAATTTTTAACTGTTATCATCCAGAGATGAGAAAGTGTGTGCGTTTGTGCCCATCGCCGGTTAGTCGCAGTTTCCCTTTATATTTATTCATTTACTTCGTTTGCCTTTTTGGTCTTGGGCAGAGATTGTGAAACATGATAAATGATGGATTTATTCAAATTTCCTCTTTAGTAGAGCGAAAGCAGTAGACCGATCCAGTTATAATCATAATAACTTGTGCGTAGTAGAGTGATTCAATAGCAAGCAAGACTTAAGGTGCTCCGCCGGTGATTACTTTTTTTTCTATTTTGTGCTTTAGTGTCCTCAATGAACAATACTCGTGATTAAAGAAAACGAAAAGAAATGTGCGTTGAATACGATTAATGAAGGAAATTAAAAATATTTCAGTTAGTTTACCTAAGAGTTAATAATCATTTCTGTAGCTTTTGTATATGCCACTTTTGAGTGAAGAAGAAATTACGTACTTGTGTGTTATAGGGATAGTGATCGGCTGTACTTTTTATGACATTACTTTGAATTCACTTTCTTATGTAAAGATCACAATATAATACAATTTCAGATAACAATTTTCACGGCGCCTAAGAGACTACATTATGTCGGAAAAGGAGGCCACACCTTTTGTCATGTAAGTACACGGCATTTGACATTTGTAGAAAGGCCTACCAGTGCTTCTACAAATTTAGAAGAAATTTCTTAATTGAGAGAATTCTCCTTGGATTTCTCGTATATTACCAGCAACTGAAGAAAATTTCAACAAAAGTGATTGACTGTATTTTTGCCAAACTTTTGTGGAAGTTTCCGTCATGGCATTTTTGCCACTTAATCACAGCAGTTTTTAATCCTTTAGCCACACACCGCCACGATCCAATGGCATCGCGCATACACATACGAACGAAACAACGAACAATCGCCCAGCTAAATCCCTTTGCGGTGAGATTATGCCAATCAAAAAGGCATTTCAAATCGTAAGAACCGAAAAAACGGAAGAGGCGCCAACTCCACGGCTTTCTTCGAAGATGAAAAACGTAGCGACGAAAGTTTCCGCTGCTCGGTGTGTGTGTGTGTGTGTCTATGACGGCTGCAGTAATGCAGGCGGAGCGAAGATATCCGCCGCTCAGAGCGTATTAAAGCCAGAGTCATATGAATTTGTTCCCACCGAGGAGACCAGCCACCGAATAGGAATTGCCAACCATGATGCCGCCACGTTAATCCCGAATAGTGTGTGTGTGTGTGTGTTCGAAAGAACGAAGAAAGAAATTATGAATTATAACTTTTTGCATTCAGGGGGTGAGGCGGCAAGCGGTGGAACAAAAACTTTTTAGGGGCCGCACAAAAAATAATATCACACTGCAAGCGCCAGCTTAGCAACTTCGCAGCGGAGGATGCCAGAGATCGCAGCCGCCGGCTCTGGCGCTTTCAAATTAACATAAGTGTGCACACAGGCGTCACGGATTAAAGTTGAAGTTGTTGACATTATGTTGAAGCCGCCCGGAGATGGCGCTGTGGCGGCGAGCGCAACACAGATCCGGTGTTGCTGTTTGCCGCTCGGCTTGTATGTCTGACGGCATATTATATATGATAATGCTTATTTTGATTTGCCAAGGAACAGCCATTTCATAATGACTTCATAAGCGTCACTTTTGTCAGGCACGTGACAGTGATTCAGTGTGGAGCAAATATTCGATTCTTTTTCGTGGAAGTAACTTCCGAGCAAAACCAGCAATGTTCATTTAATTAAGGCAACTCTCAACGCTTTGCCAAAACTTCACCAATTATAATTTCCCCCCTTCAATATTAATTTCTCACCTTCGTGCAACTTATATATCAACAGCAGCAACAGCATCGAAATGCTCGTACCATAACTTTTAATATGTAATTTTCGTCGAAAGCAAGCCCCGAAATTGCAACTGAAGAATTGTTTTGCGCAAAATTAGCACATCACAACACAAATTTGCGAAAAAACTAGAAATGCAGAATATTAAAATGAAAGCAAACACAAAAACCATGAGAAATAAAAAGTAATGGCAAAACTTTGTTCCGCAAGTGCTGGTTAGTTAGTTGCTGTATGTGTGAAATTTGTGCACAAGAAGCAGAGAGAGAGAAGCGAACTACATATAACGGGGGTGGCGGAAATGCCAATATTTTTGGAATTAAATTAATTTAATTTGTGCTTTTCGACATGGCGCTTGTAATTAAGTGGAATTTTTCTGTTTGCCGCTGCGTAACAACAAACGAACGGATGCCACTTTGTGGCGGCCATTGTCAATGGACGCAAACATGCATATGAAAATAAACGGCGCTTGGAAAAATTGTATACTCTTTTCGCGTCGTTTCCAACGGTAAAACAACACGACGGCATTTTTACGACATAAATATGGATTATTGTGTGGAAATCACGAGGGTAAACGGCATTGCTGAACTCGTAATGCGAAAATTCATTATTAATTGTAAATCTATCCGTGTATGGGGATTTNCATCTATCCGTGTATGGGGGATTTCGTTGAAATCTGTTCAATAAATTTGAGTTTTCATATATTAAACGCTGAATTTGGGACTAATTTTNAAGTTTTAATATATTAAACGCTGAATTTGGGACTAATTTTCGACTAATGATTATTCTGTGCATTTCAGCGACTTCAAGCAACCCGGCCAGAGCAGTAACTATGGCACGACTTCGTCCCCGTCGCTGACTCTCTCCAACAACAATAATGACGCTCTGGAGCCGCGCACCCCCACCACGATGTATTGCCTGCACGGCCACAACAATATCGAAGGTAAGAGAGTTCTGTGAATTACCCACAAATCGTCAGAGTCATTGTCGTTTCTTGCATTCATTCGACTCATTCGCTTCGCTCGCCATAAATGCTAGACAATCAAGGCGTATTACACTTAATGGGTGTTGCATGCCAGGCATCATTTTCGTCAAGAATTATTAAGTTATTGTGAGGAAAGCGAAAACGGAAAATCACTGGCAACATGTTGCCAACACAGAGTGACGGCGAGTGGCACACAGGGACATAAATATCAATTTGAGCTTGTCATCAATCTGTGAAGTGCGTTTCGGACCCTTCCCCCGCCGCTGACATTTTAGAGTAATTTTCATTTTTACAGCTGGCGTCCTGGGGCGGAGAGCCAGTGGCCGAGCAAAACCATCTGGTCGTTCAGAATGACATTTACCACTACTGATCTAAATTTATGACCGCACGCAGACAGAACCAGCCCCATTGCCACAATGACAGAGACTTTTGGTCTGGTAATTTTTGGGAATCCTTTTTGTCCCCGGTTAATGTCTGCTTCTTCTTCACGGAAAACTATTTCCCCCTCGCACTGCTCGTTTTCGGGGTTTGCAAATGTTTCGTGAATGGCAGGTTATAAATCGCAATGAAACGGTCATAATTTATAATTTAATGCAGAACAACCGTTGTTGGCCGGCCGGAGAAGGGGGAGAGAATGAAAAATACATTTACAATTTCGTAACGCTTGCTTATCGGGCGAGCGTAGCACTTGCAGTGCGTGCGAGAAATCTTTAATCAGCTGGCTGGCGTTGGCAGCGTTCCGCACGCCAGCCAACGCAAAATTCTCCATTTCGTTTGTCGGCATTCNCAGCGCAAAATTCTCCATTTCGTTTGTCGGCATTCGTCGACATTAATTGAAAAGATGCCAAATCGAATGTAAAGCAACAACGGGAATATAATAATGTCAGATCTGTTGCTGCTGGGCCAATCAAGCGTGGTGTTGTCTCAGTTACATTACATAACGGTTCCTTCCTGTACGTCCGCCGTACGTGTTCGATAAATTACGGCACACTCCATTTGAGGCTTAATTTGAATTTTTACAGGAGCAGCCGTGTGCTAATGTGATTTATGGCATGGGCGCAGACCAACTAAACAGCCACCACGCTGAGTCGCTGTGATTCAATTTGTGTAATCATTGAGGTGTATGCAAGAATCGTTCGTCTAATGCGGATATTTGTTGTTGTCTCTGGTTAGGTTGAGCGGAATTTCAAGTGGTTTTTCTTTACATAAATGAAATAATTATGTAATTCTGATAACATTAAAAGATTTCCATTCATTTGTTGTTGTTTGGAGAGTTTTTTTGAATTTCGTTAAAAGTCCATATTTTGCCCGAATTTATATATGAAATTTTTTCCATTTGACACTTTTATGTACAACAATGAAGTTAACACTGATTGCACTCAATTGATTTGCCATCAATATCCGGCAATGCAATTCATAAAGAATTAATTCGAAACGGGTGACAATACCAACCATAGCCACTGAGCGACATGCAATGACGATTTGTTACACGACTTGTTAACGAAACGCCACAAATTGGCGATGGGAGCCGAGGGCTCTTCGCCCCACAGCCCATTATCACGTAGTTTGCAGTTCAGCTGTGTAAAAATTACGTTTTTGTCGATTGTTGCGTTTTTGGCGACTGGCCGGGTGGCTATGTGGGCTTATCTCTCG